>JAPMOQ010058488.1:40468-90123 GCA_026543055.1 Argiope trifasciata | reverse complement strand
ACAACAATAAAGTAATGCGGTCTTTGCAATCAAAATACAATTTTTTTTAAATGTTCACCGTTCGAAAGAATGAGGTGGCGTCATCGAACAATGAAATTTGACATCACGTCTTGCAATGTCTCAACGGAAATGGAATCACATGCAACACCAATCAACGATTCAAGCTCACCTAGAGTGACGGGAATGTTTCTATAGACAGTGTCTTTCAATGCTCCTTACAGAAAGAAGTCACAAGGAGTCAGATCAGGAGTCATTTTTCATTTTTGGCGTCACACTGAAAGCATGAAGCATTGTGATTAGAGTACAATCAGTTAATGATTTTCGTAGCTAAATTTTCTAAACTTTTGTACAGCATTTTTACAGTTTTGCTAATAAACGTACAGTTTTCCGCATAACTCTATCGATCTTTGTTGTGGAGGTATTTAATTTTGAAATCAGGTCTTATTCGTTGATCACCCTGTACGTAACTTCCGTTACATCCATCCTCTTATATATAAAATTTTTACAAATCCAGAAGGACCCTCCCCCTCTCCATACTTATGTTGTGTGTAAAATCTAACAATATATGGAAGATGATTAAATACTTAATTTGGGTCAACATGTCCCATGAACACATGCACATGTTCCATGCGCACATATTCATATACGTACTTCAATAAAACATGTTTACAAATTCTTAAGCATTTGATTTTTTATATCAGAATCACCTGGAAATTTTATTTATAGAATTTTCTAATAACGGGTATAAAATTGTTTATTACTCGTATTAAATGAGTAAAATATATCCCTGGGGTTGGTTTATTCTAGTTGTGTTTCTAGTAGTAATTCAAAGTATGTCATTTAACCTGCATTCCAAAAACAAGTTCAAACTCTACTGTACAAAGTTTCAGATTTTTTTCAAAGAAAAAAAACCCCTCATTCCATTTTGAGTTGAGTAATCCGTCTTCATCTCCACGTATCTACTTTTTTCCCCAGCCATTAATCCTTTCGCACCGGAAGTGCACTTGGATGTTTACATGCCCCTTTGGGTAGAACGCATTCGTAACATGAGTAGGGATTCTAGAAAAAAAATTACCGCAGAGAAAGCATTGCTTTTTGCACTTTTGTTCATCAAAATCAAGGTATTCCATAAGTTGAGCTAAGAATAAGAAAAAAAAAATGATGCATTCAAAATAATATAAAATAATAATAAGCAAGAAGTTTGAGTGCATTGCTAAAACATCATAAATATGTCAATCGATCAATAAGGAAATAATTAGGTATGTATACAACAAAATGAATAAAAATATGGCAATATTAAGAACTATGATGTATGAACTGAATTTAAAAAACCAACCTTCAAATATTGATACATAAAACGCTTAGAGGGTAGCGATGGCTTAGTGGTAAGGTCTCAGCTTCGGAATAGAATGTCTATCTGTGAACATAATTAAAAAATTCTTTGTGATAGACCAAAGAAACTTAGCATATGAACCAAATTTATTATTATATTTATAAATTATTATATCTTGAGTCGAAGCGGTGACTTGATAGTAAGGTTCAAATTTTGGTACTGGAGGGTTTCTGGTTCAAACCCGATTTCAACGAAAAACCGTCTTTTAAGTGGGTCTGGGGAACGTTAAATCCCTTGGGGGGGGGGTCAAACGACCTCCTGCTAGTGTAAAGTGGAACATTGAGAGGAGGGTACCAGTTCATCTAAAAATGACTTAAAATTAACTAAAACGCAAAAGTTTAGTCTAAAACAAAACATTGGCAGACATTTTTCGGTCCCGTCAACATTTTCTATGAATTACTTCCATGTTTTAATATTGTCCAGTACTTTCCCGTTATACGGGCGCAACGAAAACATCGCCAAAAAATGCTAAATTACGTCAAATTTCACGTTCAATGTGTTTTTTTTTTGTCATTTACTTCGCTTGGCTACTTGTGTTTGGCTCACATTAGAGACATCTTGCGCCCGTATAATGGAAAAATACCAATTGTAGAGATAGTGGCTATTAAGGGAGCGTTGCTCAATGAGCTACACATGTGATTTCATAATAAGAATCTTTCAAAAAAATTTCATTTTACTTCTGAAGCGTTACAATTTTTTTTTCTTCTGAAATGATCAGAATTCAGTTAATTTTTTTTTAATATAATGGTTTTAATATGTTCAGTTTTTTCGAAACTGTCTTAAAACCTATAATCGTTTCAGGAGTTGGTTTTCATAAATTCCCTTATTACTTCTTTAATACAATGCCACATATATTTGATAGCTATTCTACTAATGCAACAAAAATGATTTAACCCTAAGCACTCTGGTGACTCCTCACAGGCACCATTCAGAACGGTGCTTCATTTTGACGCTTTGTTTCTTTATTTTTAAATTTTGATTGTTAAAAATGCCTACAAAATGGTAAAAAAATTGACGTATCTGAAGATATTTTATCCCATTATTCTTGCAACAATTAGTTATAATCGGACATTGTTTCTAATTTTATGTTTTCAAGTGTGGTCCACAGATTTGTAACACTGATGTCGGGGGACTGTGTTACTGTGTGTAACTGCTATTTACACTGAAAATACACCACATTTTGACATTGGAAAATAAAATTTAAATTTAAACCAAATTTTTAGGACTTTCCTGTAGATTACTGCGACCATATGGTTCATCCAACTTGCTACAGAAATTTCTTTAATCTTAGGCAGAAGTGTAAGTACTGGAGCTAATCGAAATGTAATAAGATAAGCTGGGTATAAAAGTCGAGTTGACAGAAAGAAACCATTCATCAGCTTGCGGAATAAGAAAAACCATTTGGAGTTGGCAAAATCTCATCAACTGAAGGGCAATAGCTTTCGGAAGAAAAATATATTTAGTAATGAAAGTAAATTCAATATGTTCGGCAGTGACAACTGTCGCACAGTATGGAGAAAGCTCAATACTGCTTTAGATCCAAAAAAATGTTAGTTCTACATTTAAACATGGCGGTGATTATATTATATTTGGGGTTTCATGGCATCATCCGGGATCAAAAATTTAGTTTATATAGATGGCATTATGAGCTATATAGTGTACTTGGATATACTTGGCAGCAATTTAAAGGGAGGAACTAAAAATTTGGTTCAAAGGGAAATTTCATTTTGCAGTAAGGCAACGACCCCAAATACCGCACATAATGTTAACACGTGATGTCCTTTTTCATTGTAAACAGTAGTTGCACACACCACCACAGTCCCTTGACACGCGTCATTAAAACTCTGTGAGCCACACTCGAAGCAGCGGTACAAAAACACAAATTTAGAAACAAGACCCACTTAAAACGAATGTTGTAAGTATAATGGAATAAAATATCATCAGATACAACTAACGGTCGAATCGGTAGCACGAAGTTTAGAAGCCATGATAAAAACCAAAAGACATACAACTAAATATTGACACTTTCTATATGAGATATTATAAGAACATTGATGTATTTTTAAATTTTTTTGAGGCCAAAATCTGCATTTGTCAATTTAAGATGCTTCTGAAACTTTTCAATTTAGAAATTTTCCGTTGTTAGTCCTTTATTTTAATTTTAAATTAAACCATTTTTTAGGTATAAAAATAAAAACATATTTTCACTTTACTACAATGTGTTATTTATAATTAAAGTCGGATCTATCAAGTAAAAACAAAATGTATTCCTAATTATTTGAGCCACTGTATATTAAGTATAAAAAAGAAGAAATAAATTAAAAGTTTTAGACATATTTTCACTGTTGTAACAAAAAGTACATTTTTATTGGAATCAAGAACTGTTAAGAAGAAATTAAATAAATTCTTTGACATTCTTCAAATTAAAGTACACCATAAATAATACTAAAATTACAACTTCTGTAGAGTATTTTCCATCTGAATTTTAAGCATCTACATTTTAAAAAGAAATGAGTGTCAGAAATTGAATATATTATAAGATAAGAATAAAATGTTATTTCTTAAAATTTTTGTATTACAAATTACGAATCAGAACATTAATATCCTTGAAAAATGTTAAATACTCTTGCAGAATATTAAATAATCCCTTAGAGTACTAAATATTTTTGTTAAATATATTATACAGTGCAAGAATATTTTGTAAAGAGATAATGTCTAGATTAGAATATTTTTTCTTGGAAAAAATCAAGCTTGCTAATAGAAGGCAATGTGAAATTAAATTTTAAACAATACTTTCAAATTTTGAAATAAGCTTTTTAAAAAGTTGTTCAGTTTAGTAAGTTTGTTTTGCTCACAATGTTGCAACGTTAGGATATTCGATTTCCAGATTAAGCTTCAGTATATGAGTAAGAGCCTAAATTCTGCTATTGAATAGCTTACCAAGAAAGATGACAGAACTTTCAATAAATAAATTAGAAACTAAATAAATGAGGATGTTTGGTCGCCACCAAGACATGTTCTCGCATGTTCAATTGGCTTACAATATTCTCGCATTGGCTTACAATAGTTACGAAATATTTTTAGACAACTTTTATCGAATCCATTGCTTCACCTTTGGCGAGCTATTTAGTGAATGGTTTGTGACCTGCGTTATTAATATAAGAAAAAGACTGTATTTTAGGCTCGTTTATCTCACCCGATTGGAACAAAAATGTTATGCAAAACTGCAATTGTAATAACAAAATTCCATATCAAATTTGATGAATTTAAGTAATGGCGTTTTTGAATTATCGCATTTATATGCATTTGAAAGCACAGATTAATAGACAGTCAACCCTTTTTGGATTTGACAAGTGCTTACACCATAGATGTCAAATCTGTGAACTGAATTTTACATATATCTCTCTACGTTTTCGTAGCTATCGTGTGTTTTTTGTATTCGAAACGCGAACGGATGGAATTCTTCACAAAATATTTTATTCAAAATTTGACAGAAATCAGCAAATTTGTTGAAAGAACGTATACTAAAGTTTAACCGACTAACCGTTTATTGATTTTAACCCTCTCAAACTGTACCAAATCTTTATCGTAGACAGAGAGAAATTTTATAAAAACATGTTTTTCGAATTTATGGAGTCCTAAAACATAGAGATCAGTCAAGTTTTGGAATTCAAATTTTTTGACGATTATTGCTCTTTCTGTACTCTGAGTACTTATCAATGTAAAAAGTGAAAAAAGACATTTTTTTTTCTCAATTTGTATATGATGAAATAAAAATAATGTAACATTTCAAAAAGTATAAACATTGGAAAAATAGAATCTAATGTAGACTTAGCAATTCTAAAACTTTATGATATAAAAACCATATATTTTAGGATTGTTTAGGATTACCATATTATTTAGGATTTGAGAAGGTTTGAAACTGCTTCAGTTTTGGGACTTTCATTACACGGTTCGATAAAGTGCATGATTTAAATCAAGTTCAAATTGCAAGTCATCAGTGTTTCACAAAAGTAAAAAGAACGTGAGAGCATAAACTTTAAATTGCATTATCGTGTAAGGACATGATCTTGCTTTGCTTTGAGGTTTTTGAAGCCCCAAAAAACTTAGGTAGGAAATTGGCGGTCAATCGTTTTTGATGCCTCATTTTTTCGCTTTTAGGGTTATTAGAAAAAGAAGGTTGTCACATTTGGCGGCCTATCAACAACTAAAACTTACCTTTTAACGCGAGTGTTCACCATATACTTGACTTTCCTGTCTGATCAATAAAGAACAGGTTCATAAAAGGTGATCGCCCGAAGAAGCAAGCACAAAAGGGAAGAAAATGGGAATGAACGCTAAACAGCAGATGTATCAAAAGCTATATATACATATTAAATTTTCAGTTTTTCTAGCTGGCAAAAAAAAAAAAAATCTTTTAGAGCTCAAACTATTTTGAAATGAGGGAAACAATGTCGTTTTCTATATCGAGGAATACGTAATCTGATAGTCGTGGGATAGTTTCTAATCAGTTTAAACTGGTTAATAACTTAAAATAATTAAGAAAAACGATGACTTAAAACAATTAAAATTCTCAGATGATAACATGACATTTGCGATAGTAGATTTCAATCAGTTTTCAATTCTTAGTATTAGTTCACACTTTCCCTATATTTAATTATTTATACATCTTGTTCAAATTTTCAATCGTTAATAAAATACTTTTTATTCATCCACTCAAGCTCAAATACATTTTTTAAAACTTGCAGAGGAAGAGACTTGATGCTTATACAGTTTTTTAAAATAATAATTCATTTATTGAATCTAATACTTTAAATAGAGTTATAGCAGTTTGTAATGAAAACTGAAATCAATAGGCTGTAGCTCAATCGGTAAAATGCAAGGATTTCAGTATTTTTCACTTGAAAGTAAAGAATGCAAGCTCATTTCTTGCGTAATAATTTTTTCCATAATTTTTTTTGATAATTATTTGATGAGAAGTTACTAAAATAAAAAATTTCTTTGTTGACTTAAGTGGGATTTGAATTAAATCTTTTTTACATTACTTGTTATTTTTATTCTCTTTCATTCTTATATATCAGAGATATATCTTTATTTAAATTTCTACTTTCTTTAATTTTTTTCATTGTTACTGTGCTACATATAAATGCTATACAGCTTATATATCGAGAATTTCATCGAATAACATATTTTATTTAAAGCGTATACATATATTTATAGTGAATTTTATATATGTGGTATTTTGAAATGCGAATATATTTTCCATAGCCAAAGCAATTTTGTCCTATTACTTCTACAATGATAAGGAAAGGTTTAGTTTAAGTTTAAAACTTATTTTTACCCATATTGGCAAATTTATGGGCCTTTGAAATCCTTCAAATAAATCTTAAAAGGCCGCTTATTGCGTGACGTCTGGAAATTAAGATGCTGGTGAAATAAGACTTCTGTCGAGTAGGAATTCTATTTCGTGTAAGCCAGGATAAAATTTTCATAAAGCAAGGCGACGAAGATATATATCTTAATTTCTTGGCACGCATATCAGAAATGTATGAAATAATGGTAAGCAAATTTTGCATATATATTCTCCAAGTCTGTATTTTATTCACTTCTATATGAGACACGAGGATTTCAAAACAAACAATATCGTAAGAGATATTAGTCTTGTGTGTTGAAATAACTCTCCGTAAAAAGAATGTTGGTAAATTTAGTTAAAAAATTTCTTATACATTTAATGTTATAATTTCATTTTTTGTCCTTTTTATTATTAAGTGAGAGTATTTAAAATGTAATTAATTAATCTTTAATTGCTTAAATTTACATTAACACCAAATGTATTGTTAGAAACACTTATTTTTTTTGTGCAGTTAACCCCATAGTAAAAAAGAAACATATAAATATTCTTATTTGTTGTCAAATCGATAATTAGATCAGAGAGACCAAATTTTACAAAGGCAAAAAAGGTTCTAGAAAATACAAGAGTTTTGGCAATATCTCTTTAAGGAGCTGAGATCTTTATGAAACCAATATAGTTATAGCATAAGCTATATAGGTGGATGTGCTCGCAGAGAGTGAATTCTTTTTAAAGCGTTGATCGCAGAGAGAGTTTTTCTGTTGTTTTATGCTCAGTGTTAAGCTATTAATAATATTAATTAGCTAGTGACTTATTGTCTGTTAACTGCCTTCCTAATTTCTGAGATATGTATATTTTGCTATTTATGTTTCGAGTTTTCTTGTGAAATGACATTATTATACGTTATCGAGTTGGTTGAATCTCTTGAATCAAGTACAATCGGACGATGTTTTGTAGCAATACAAATTAGAAATGAACCAGGCAATAAATTTTTGCTGAATATTTATTCTTTCTCATTTTCGTTTATTTGTCTTGTCATCGTTTTTTTTTTTTTTTGAAAGTGACTGCATTTGGGAATTTTTATCAAAATGCTTATGAATGAATATATATGATTGGCGCCCTATAGCCTACTTTTGGCCCCTGTGTCATCATAATTAAATTAACCAACCAACCTTATGAATGAATATTGACAAAATCTAGTCTCTAAATAAGTTACTCCTTAAAATAACAAGTCTAAAGTCATCACAGCTTCATGGAATTAGAGTATATAAAAACATAACTAGTAGCTAAATTAAGTGTAATGGTAAATACGATGCTTCCCAAGAACAATTCTGTTATTTGAGATGGCGTGGATTGTAAAAATTCAACGAAATCTGAGGCAGGCAGGAAGTGAGCAAGATCATCGCTTAAACTTTAAAACTTTAGAAGGTCACCAGAATTAGAAACATAAGAACTGTTACAGTAATATCCAAAATCGATCATAGGTTTTTATAGTAAACATGATACTTCGCCCCAACTTTGTATCAGAGAAATTCTGGCAACAATTATAGTTTATTTTTGAGTATTCGTATTGAAAGAAAATAATTTAAAATGAAATTTGCTTTCACAAATTTCAAGTTATCATGTGAGAACATTATTATTTTTTAAATTTAAGTTTACAAAACAAAGTTTTAAAGTTCGACCGATTTTGAGACGAAAAAAACAAAACAAAAAACCCTATAGTTTTTCTAAATATTGACGCATGAATAAACGTATAGTCTCGTGATTGTTTCAAACCGGTTTAAACTGGTTAATGACAAATTAAGACAATTCGTCAGAATTCAGAGAATGAATAATTTGGAAATGGCCATCACCAGCCACGGTGCAACCTTCCCAGTAGGCAGTACGTCCTGTCATGGATGGGAGGAGCCAGATCCCTCCCACCTTTTGTGTACCCACAGAGTGGGCTAGATCCACTCGCCACACCGTAAACATCTCATCCTTAATTACGAGGTATCCTCCCGGTGGTTTCCTTAGCAAATGTAAACGGAAATATTTGATATAGCACCAAATTTAATTCTGTAATAACATTTAGTTGATATTCCCTTAAGACGACACATAACAGACAAAAACAATACGATACAGTGTAATGTAAGAACATCATCATACTCCTAGCATCAACTCTCTCTTCGTCCCCCCCTCACCGTTCGATTCTTGTCTTCCCTTCAATTCGCTTGCTGTCTCTCTTTTAATGCAGCGCCCTCAAACCTGATATTTTTTGGTATTTTTGTGCAACAAACTGAATTTTCATAGGAATTAGTTAAAAGTTAATTTTAATTTAGAAAAACAATCTAAAAAAAACTCGAAATGTTAACACCATCTTTTTAATGTTTAGTAAAAATCATTATTAAACTATTAATCTTATTAAACTATTATAATTTCTCTCTATCTTTATTATTCTATTTAATTTCTACAAAAATTAAGACATCAGGAACATTTCAGATATTTAAATCTAATTTCAATATCATTTTGAGCCATAAAGATGCATTTTTTCCCTCCAGGACTTGAAAATATTTATTTTATGGAAAAAGATATTTTACAATAGTATTTTAGTTGAATATAAACATGTATTTTAGTAATGAAACGATTAAAATTGAATTTCATGTTTACTTATTTCAAAGTCAACCTCCCCTTTAAAGTAAACTTCATTTGATATTCCTTAAATTATACTTGAATAGCAAAAATATGAAGCTGATCCGGTTGCCAATGCTGTGATAGTTTTATTTCGTGATATCTTTCTTACATTTCGCATTACAGAGTGGTGGGAAACAAACAACTATTTATGATGAATCTAGAGATCACAAAATTTCATGTGAAAAATAATTGGCGAAATCAACAGAGTGGTTAGAAATGGAAAACTGGTTTTATTTCTAGATGGAGATAGATAGTACAATGATAGAGTTTTTGAGATCTCTTAAAATATAGTGACTGGTATAAATGCAGGCAAGCCTTGATGATTTATTTAAAAGTAATGAAATAGAAATTTGAGAAATATGTACAGTAGTTAGAGTTGGGGATATTCTCTTTCGTTTTTTTCTCTCCATAGAAAATGAGAAAACTTTGTAATCTCACTCGAAAATAGAAATGGAAAAAATATGTAGGCAATGTTTAATGATTTGTACAGAAGCCCTGAACTTTCATACGAAATAAAAGTAGATGAAATTAGATCAGTAGTTAGAGCTGGAGGATGGATTCTTTTTGTTGTTATTGTTTTGAATATATAGACACCATTTCAAAATTGGACGATGATTCGTAAGTATTCTCTACTTCTTACTTTGGGTAAAATTGAAGACAAAAATAACAGTTGTCTGATTCGATTTCTGACAGTAATTTTGATTTATTAATTCAGCAACTCCTGACAGCAATTTGGATTTATCAATTGAGCAACTTCTGACAGCAATTTGGATTTATCTATTCAGCGACTTTTGGCAGCAATTTCGATTAATTAATTCAGAAACTTCTGGTAGTAATTTTAATTTATTAATTCATCAACTTCTGACAGTAATTTTGATTTATCAATTCAGCAACATTTGACAGTAACTTCGATTAATTAATTCAGCAACTTTTGACAGCAGTTTCGATTTATTAATTCAGAAACTTTTGACAGCAATTTAAATTCACATCTAGCAGTCATAATTTAGTTTGAATATAGGATTTCAATACGCTGCAAATCATCTTTTTATCTTTTACAGTTGTCGTAGTATTACGCCATACTTCGAAAGCGAAATATGCGCATATAGTATGGCTACATGATAAAAAAAATGAGGTGTTCGTATTACAGAAAGCAGTGTTATGTAACTAAGTCGAGTATTAACTCGTCGCCGAAGAAGCTCTTTGAATACAGTACATGTTTACTATCAGACATTTTTCAAAATGCGGCTTGGAAGCCTCTGAAATGGCAAAACGCAGTGAAAAGGTTTCATGACAAGTCTAAAATAAACATGTCATATTCAATGAACACAAAAATAACATCCTCTTAGTATTCTAAAGTAGTCGCAGTTACAGTTAGCGACACGGATGCTGAATCGGAAATTTTTCCTCACGTACTCTTGCTTTCACCATTTTGGGACTCGTATCACGAATAATGTGTATAGAAATAAAAACTGTAGGTGAGGTAGAGAGGAGGGGGTTTGATGTATTTTTCACCATTTTTTCTTAGTAATATGTTTTTATTGCGCTCAGAAAGGAGTCGTATAAAAGAGATATTTCTGTAATATGAGAAATGGGAAAGTTTAGACTAAAAGCAGATAATGCGATTTTTACTTTTGTAAATTGAATTCATCCAAATATTAGAATAGACGAATCGCGATGAAGTATTATTTCTTTAATATATTCGCAAATAATCTTTCATTGTTTTTTTAATTTAAAATTACTAAATAACTTTTTTTTGCAAATATAAGTTTTTATTCTAAAAAATTGTATGCATTGCTATTTTTCAACATGTTGCTTATCTCTAAGCACTGTTTTTTCCCAAATCTTTTGGTTGACCGCAAAAGCATGGTATTCTCGGCTTTGGAACCAGAGGGTTTTAGGTTCGAGATCTTATTCCACAGAAGAACTGTCGTGTAAGCTGGCCTCGTGCAGGTTATATCAGTCTGGGCTAAATATTCTCCCTTTGGTGTGTGGTGCATAAGTTTGTATTGGGGGATGCCCGTCCAGAGGATTTCGTCCGCATTATCTGGCTATGGTTCAAAATTGCAAGCTCCTCCCCAAAAGAATTGCTTTAAAACGGGACTTCTATATAATTGAACTGAGCCACAGTCGACCACAACAAATCCTGTCGATATTGCTACGTTCAGTGGTGGCGGGGTGGTCGGCTGTATGCAAGAAGAAGTATATAAATTCCCCGTAGAAAGTTTAGCTATATTAACGTCCAGTTTTCAAGCAGATCCAAGGCTATTTTGGGAGGGACCTCATAATTAGGAACCACGCTCTGATGACGAAGACGACACATGAGCTGGCATTTCCTCTCTCCAAACTTATACGCCACACCAGCTGGAAGAGGTTTGGCTCCGACAGATTTAACGTGCACCAGACCCGCTTACACAGCTCTTCAGTGGAATCGTGTCTCGTACCTGCAACCCTTCGGTTCCAAAGCCAAGACTTTACCACCAGGCCATCGTGGCCTCCTGGTAAGAATTGAATTACAGACCAGTATTTTCATTAAATATTCATGAAATGCTGAATTTTGAGATATTTTTCAGTGAAACTTCAAAATAAGAGCTATGCGATTAAAAAAATTTAAAAAAATCTAAATGAAAAAGTCTTTTTCTAGCCTTGTAATTTTGGGCCTGAAATCCTTCTGGTCCCGAAGTCGAGACTTACCACGTGGTCATAGCATTGAAAGAATAACTCCTCTTTTGATACTATTCATTCATTGATACAATTCTTCATATTTTCGTAAGATTAGATGATCTGTTTAGTTATGCCTTGATTTATGGTCTTGTGAATATATATCTTGTGAATATAGGGATGAGGGTAAAACACTACATTTGAGCATCCCTTAGCATTTTTTTAACAACGTGAGAAAAAGAGTCTGAGCATTGTCACTTTGAAGGTTTGCTATATTGTGGCTTGGCTCGAGTTGGACCATGTTTTTCAACAATTTAGTGCTCAAAGCATTGCTTTTCATTACGTTCGTCAAAAATTGCATCATTTGGTTATAGGAGCTTATAAAACACAAGACCAATCTGATTCCACAAAATACAGATCATTAGTTTCAAACCATAAAGATTCAGTCTTGCTATTGATGATGTACGACCAAGTAAAATCTAGGATTTTCTTTGCCTAGGAATATCATTGAATTTACATTTTTCATCGCTAATGATGATACAACTCAAATAATACACAAAACAACTTTCTGTATTTGACATTGAAGCAGTTGTTCACATATGTAAAATTGCCGTTCAAATTTTTCGACTTCTATATGTATTCCAGTTTCCTTGCTTTTGAATTATGGAGAGTGTATTAAACAAATGGAAGCTGTTTTTTGATAAATATTCAACGATTCATAAAGTTCCTCTTGCGTTTGACAAGAATTTTTGTAAAATAACGCCTCCAATTCCTCATCTAAATCGCCACTCCGAAAACGTCGGAATCGGTACTCTTACGTTTTTATCACACGTTGTAATGCGTATTGTAATACTTAACCAATACGTTTTTACGAGCATATTCCAATTTTCTTGCTCTTGTATCATTACAATTATATTTAAACATACGGAAGTTGTTTGATAAATATTGAAAGATTCAGAAAGTTCATTTTGCGTTTGACAAGAATATTGTTTTTAACAATGCTTCCAATTCCTCATCTAAATCACCACTCCCCAAACGTTGGAATCAATACTCACATGCTTTTATCATACGTTATAAAGCGTTTTGTAATACATTGCCCATACGTTTTTATGAGCATATTCCACTTTTCCTGCTCTTGTATCATTCCAATTATATTTAAATATACTGAAGTTGTTTGATAAATATTGAAATATTCAGAAAGTTCATCTTGTGTTTGACAAGAATTTTGATTAAATAATGCGTTTAATTCCTCATCTAAATCGCTACACCAAAACGTTGAAATCATTTCTCACATGTTTTTTTCATACGTTATAATGCGTTTTTTAATAATTTACTCTACGTTTTTACGAGCATGTTCATGTAAGTTTTCAACAACTCGCATGACTTTCAGCAGCATTAAAAAAATGAAATATGAAAGTAAAATTCCCCACCAACGGCTCTTCATCGACATCTTCGAAATTGAAATTGCTTTCATACTTTAGTAAAATTGCACTTAATCATTTCTAAATTACCAATTCCTGAACATACGTGTTCGATATGATGTAGAATAAACTACGCCATCTATTGTAAATTCCTCAAAATTATTCCACAGTTCAATTAGTTCACTCATTTTGTGCGACCAGTATTTAATATATACGGAACTATTTTATGTATGTTATATGTTGATTTATATGAATTATTTTATACACATTATATGCTTATGTGGATGCAAAATTAGAACGGATATGTTAATCGTCATTTGGCAATAATTTGATGATATTGTTTATAAAAATAACAAAATTTCTGAAACAACGTTCATATTATTTTTAAGAGGGATTGGATAGTAAGAAAAAATGAATTATATAGTTGAATAATTTCGATTATAAATCGCAAATGAGGAATAATAACAAGCAAGTGTTAAAGAATTACTCATAAAAACATTCTGTCGGAAATAGAAATCTGAAGTTTCGGAACAGCAAAATCATCGATTTTGCTATTTGGATGTTGAGCTAACTACACGGAATATTCCATCATTATTATTCATGATACAAATTTATGGTATCTTTTTTGGAGTAAGGTGAAGATAATCAATGTTGATTGACTGCAAGTATTAAGTTTAATTTAATTAATACTTGCAGCCTTTGGTGATTATTTAAATGTTATTAACATTATATTGACTATTATTAATCATTTTTATAATTGCATATTTTTGCTTACTAAAATTTACGATATCTCTGCTGCTAGAAGATTTTAATTTTAAAAATTTATTAATTAGTATTTAGGAATTAGCGGAAAATTGTTAGTAATTCATGCTATTTAAATAATTTAACTTTATTTTTAGTCAGAGATATATTTATAATTTCTTATTAATACCAGAAATGCTAATGATAATTTAATGGAGAGCTAGCGAAGTGAACTAGAATCATGTTGTAAAAAAAATATCAATATAATTTTCAGGTATTGATGAGAAAGCGAATGTAGGAGTAAGCCCCTGGTAAAATACCATTTTCGTTTATAACATATCATTTAAAAGATATATTTCAATGCGTATGAATAATATAATTTTCCTTAAATTCCATTATCTATTTCGCATATGTAAGATAGGAATCTGATCTACTCCAGATGGATATGACCATTTACCCTTTAATCGTAAATCAGTAACTTATGGACTAGTTAGTTTAGATAATCTGCTTAATATATATGCTCAGTAATAATTGAATGTAAATTTTTGTGTTATATATGTCATGTATAATATCTTAGAATTAATAATTTTTAATCATTCTCATTCAAACTTCAATTTCTGAATCGGATACGGTTCCGATTTTCCCACAAACAAGGGGTGTTCAAATAAAAGGGTACGAAACGTCGTAACAACGTAATCGTTAACATATTTGCCAACGCCACTATGGGAGAACATAGCTAAATACCTAGGGATACGATTGGAACCTCCAACGTAGATCGGAGCATGCGCGGGCAGCCTCATGCCCTGGAGAGAGCGGAGGCTCTTTAAAAGGCACCGTTCAATTGACTAATAATGTTGAATTATTCAAGTACAGAAGAACCATTAACTCCGATGTGTTCTGTGAGAGACTACGAAGATTACGCAAGTTCATCAAGAAAAAAAGACCGAGGCTACTCATGGAGGGTGTGGTTCTTCTCAATGACTACGCGCGTGCACACGTCTCCAGGGTCACACACGCGGAAGTGGCCAAGTTCAAGTGGGAGTTGCTCGACCATCCGCCCTATGGTCCGGGCATATCACCCTCTAATTTTCAAGTGATTGGTCTCCTAAAAAGCATCTGAAAGGGAGGCGCTTCAACCCGGAAGGTGAACTCAAGGACGCTGTGAAGGACTAGGTCTAGTCACGGCCACAGGGATTTTGGTAACAAGGAATCGGCTCGTTAATCAATGGGATCTCTGTGCTCAGACTTATAATGAATACTTTGAATAAAGTCATCATTTATATCCACAGTGTCGTTTCGTATCTTTTCATTCGAACACCCATTGTGTTTCAGTATTCTATAATTTTAGTCGTCTAACGTTAAGTGGCGATAGGTCTTGAAACGTAAGCTACCTTCTTAACTGTATTTTGGTAAAAACATTCCTTTGTAGATATGTAAGTTATAAATGCTTTTTAACGTCAGCTTTTTATTATTTTCTGCTTTGTTTTGTTGAGATTGTTTGATTATACATTTAACAAAAAACTGCTAAAAGCTGTTTAAAAATGAACTTTGAACTTTTTACAAAATAAAAAATATATAACTTTACTTTCAAAACTCATCAACTTCTAATATTCAAAACTGCTATTGAATATTATATATAAAGAATGATTAAGAAATCTTGGATACATTGAGGAATTATGTAAAACTAAAACTATAAGGTATAGAAATAAAATAATGTTAGTGTTTCTAGAACTGTTAAAGGTAATCTTTTAAATATGAAATTCTTTGATTGCGCATATCATCCAGACGATATTCAAATTTACGTTATGAATTTGTAAGCGTTTAAGGAGTTATGAATTAGTTTTTGGATTCTGCTTTAAAGTTTGCGAATTATATATATTCTCCTATACAAAATCTTGCTTTATTTCCATACTAGCCGCCTTTGGCGACCAGCTGGTTCGCCATAAGTAATGCGTTCTAAAATTTTCAATTAAATCATATATTCATTAGCCAAAATTTAAGAAATTGTTAAAGTTAAAAGATTCAGTTTTTAGTAGTTAGAGAGTCGGTGACTTTATTCGGAAAAACTTTTTGAGTTTAATGCTCTAATAATTTATCGATTATGCTTCCAAAATATTAAAAATGTTTTTTTTTCGATGATATTGCCAAAATGTTAAATATGTTTTTTAAAGAAAGCGAAAAAAGGAAAAAAAATATTGAATTAATGATACAGATATTGCAAACGATTATAGAAATATGCCATTAAGTCGGGATTTCAATGCATATGTTGTCTAAATTCAATCAGGTTTACCATAAATAAAGATAATTTATGGAATAATTGATATAGATATTGCAAACGATTATAAAAACCTTTGCGTAACATTTATTTTTTAAGAAAATATCACATTTTATGTTTCTATTATTTTATCCGGTCACGTGCTAAAAGTTGCAGTTCTTTAGATTTGATTTGCGATTATAGTTGTTTTTATTCGAACTTCCGGCATTCTTTTATTTTATCCAGTCACGTGATAAAAACATGGTTAAAATATATCTTTAAAAATTCGTTAAAAATAAAAGCTTACGTTATAAATAAAATAAAAAAACTGAAACCATTAGAAAGCTAATTTTTTTATCTTTAAATTGATATAAAAATCATGTTTGTACAATAATATTTTCGGAAGTTATAGCGGAAAAACTTTGAATTTTCGCTTAAATTTTAATTAATACAAATTGTAATTAAAAATTCGAAAAAAGGGCTCCGAGGTGCACATTCCCGATCTCCAAGGTGTACATGTACCAAATTTGGTAGCTGTAGGTCCAACGGTCTGGCCTGTAGAGCGCCAACACACACACATTTAGCTTTATTATAAGTATAGAAGAAAAAATAATCTAAGAAAATTTAATTTTGAAAATAACATGATATGTTCTAGTTGGTGAAATGAAAGCAACGCCATGCCATACATAGCAGCGTCCAATAAGATTTTTAGATACAACAGTCCCATAGTTAGGTAGCGAAGGAATCTTTGAGCCTTGTTAGTAATATATAATTATTGTGTTATATAATTTGATATTGTGTCTAAGAATTCTTGGACGTTCTGTGTATTCAGATCTGTATTTTTTTCAGCTATCAATTCTTTTAACTTCTGAAGAGTTAGAGAATTTGCGAAGTTTCGATAGGCTTTCATAAGGAAATATGGAATCTTCGTATCTTCAAAAAAGCAACAACTTATTTTCCAATTACAGTATAACAAAATAGAGGTTATTTCATAGATACAAAAATGTATATTTATTCGTGTCTTAAAAAAAACTTATTTTCCAATTACAGTATAAAAAAATAGAGGCTACTTGATAGATAAAAAAAATGTATATTTATCGAAGTTCGAAAAATCGAAAGTTTATGAATTAACTTTAAACAGAGAATTTAAAAGGAGCCCTTTTCATTAAAAGATCGCGGTTTTTGCTTTTAATGCAAATATTCGTTCTTAGCGTATGGAAAATTGAAGAATTTTTTTAATTCATTCATACAAAAAAAAAAAAAAATCAAATTTTGAACAAAAATATTAAACATTATGCATCTGTTAAGCATATTTCTATCTTTCCTGCGCAATTGTAGTAATTTTTAGAAACTATCTTGCAAAATATTGTATATTATTTAATTTTTATGTTATTACGACATTCATTTATTGAAATTTTTATTATAAGGATATTTAAATCAAAATGAGTCCACTGTAATTAATTAATCTATGCTCTTATTTTAAGAAAATTTCGTAATGATTTTATTCGGAATTATTTTTTTTCTGAGCATATTGATTTATGGTAATGAACTTAAAATTTATCGCATCACAACACATAGTGAAAAAGCAAATGTTTCGTAACTGAGATAAATAATAATTTGTTCCATGTGTTCTAAATTTTCCGTTAGATAATTAAATTTTACTTGTAAAAAAATTCAATCTACTTACAAATAAAATTTTTACCACTGCCGAGAAGGTTTAACTTAAAAGTTATTGGAAGTGTATTCATGAAATTATTGTGAAGATCTTAGCCCTACATGTGTATTATTCAAGAAATAGTTATCGAAACATTTTCGCGTCTCTGACAAAAAAAAAAAAAAAAAAAAAAAAGAAATCTACTATCGCAAATTTCAAGTTATCATGTGAGAATTTTTTTTTTGATCACGTGATTATATTAAAATGCATGCATCGACTTTTAAAAAATACGATTTTTTTTTTCTTTCGAGATTGGCAAAAGCTATAAAACTTCTTTGACAGCTAAGAAAAAAAATTGAAAATAAAAATTGCCATTTATCCTTTATCCGTTACTTAAGCGATTTCGAGCTTCAAAATCTCTACAACATCATTTCATCAAATCTATATAACATCAAACAACATTTCCTTACAAAAAAGAATGCCACGTTTGGAAGCTGAATGACGAGCGTTTCAATCGCAGTGCGATTTCCAAATGATAAACTATTTACTAATAAATTTTTAAACATATTTAATTTGATTTTTTTTATTAAAACAATATTTTTATAAACGCAAACTGCTATTTTCAAGTTTCTCAGGTAATAAAACAGTTTCATAATCCTTCAATGTTTCCCGCGAATGAAGTGATAAAAAATGATATTCACTTGATAAAAAAAATCAAACACAATAAATGTCAACATTCTAAAACTATCAGACCATTTTAATGTTCTTACATGAGTTATTTAATGCGGTCTTCATTGATTTTTATAACCAGATATATATAATTTTATTACAATTTCATATCAAGTTCTTCACTCCTATCATCACGAGGAGACATTTAAAAAAAAAATTTTTTTCCAGCTATTGTGACTTCGTCTTATGCTTATTCAGTCTGGTGTTAGTTACTGAACATGTATTGACGCCCCCTCCCCTAAAATCTTGTACATCTTCCGAGTTATTAACTTTTATTTCAATAATTTGTACAGTACAATGAATATTATTTCAATCTTGTGCTTTTCCGAGTTATTAATTTCCGAGTTATTTCAATAATTTGTAAAAAATATCACCGATTATATAATTTTTTGTATCATTCAACGCCAAATACCTGATTTTTAAAGACCCTTACATCAAGAAATCTCAGGCTAATAAAAATATTCGGGAAGTTTAGTTTTAGTTTAGTTATATAGTCCCGTTTTAAAGCAACAGTTTGGGACGGATCTCGTAATTTTGAACCAGGTTCAGATGACGAAGACGACACCTGAGCTGCCCCCCATCACCGCACTAGCGGGAGGACGTTTGACCTGACGTATTTAACGTGCAAGAGACACCCTCACACGACGGTTCTTCGGTGGAATCGAGCCTCGAATTTGAAACCCTTCAGTTCCGAAGCCGAGACCTTACCTCCAGGCCACCGCGGCTCCAAAAGGATTCGGAAAAGAAAAAGAGAAAAAAAAATTATTTCGATTGTTTTTTTCAGCTTTTAAAAACTTGTTTTTATTTATATAAGACAAACTAATTTTGCTATCAAACATTATCAACTAATCACATGGAATTGAGAAGTAAGTAATTATTGAGTCATGACTTTTCAAGAGCATTTTTCAATATCGATATAATATCGAGCTGATAACATTGACCCATATATTTACTGCATTAGAAAACTTTTCGTAAATAAAAAAAAAACTTAATCGTTTGTGATAAGTCGATAACATTAAAGCTTCAACATTTTTATTTAATTATTAAATTTGTCGTTCTTAATTAGATTTTGATGTTTGCTGTTACATGTATGCATCTTCTCTCCTGACATTAATCTTATAATGAAGGTCCGTAAGGGAGGGTAGGGGGCGGGAGTTCGGGAGATCAAATATTTATTAGTTAACAGCGAAGAACGCTTTTTTTCATTTTTAAAGCTTTAAATCTCTGATAATTAATATTGGAGTAAGAATTTCTATACTTTAATAGTTTCCATTATATAGTATAAAGAGGCGGTTTCAGTGTGAGGGCTACCTTCAAAGAGAAAAAAAATAGCAGAAATAAATCAACAAATATTACAATTTTAATTACGTAGTAATTTAAAGTGCTGAAAAATTAAATGATACAATATTAAGAAAAATCAAATCAAGTATTTTGTTGCAACCATTTTTAATAAGAAAACATTACCGCATAAAAAACATTACTGGAAGCTAGAATGTTAACTCAACAATGCGTATTGTAGCCATTTGCAAATATAATTTTATTTCCATTTATAAGCTTCAAGTGACTATTTCAGAAAGCATCGATGTGGTTTTCAAATTCTTTTTTAAATGCATTTTGATAAATATTTGTAAAAAGTACCGATGCATAGCAACAGCAGATACTGGAATTAGATTTTAGTTGGGGACTTAAAAAATACCAAGATTGGGATTGCACGAACAATTCTAACATTTAAAATGCCATATTATATAATATCTCTAAATCTAAATTAAATCCCAATTATTTTCCTAATTTTTATCTTAATTTAACCTATATTAACTTCATTTTAAAAATGTTCTCTTATTTTCTGATCCAATTCCACCCTTTTTATTTAATGTAAGAGAAGCTCAGTAAGATTGCTGATATCGACGAGTTCCCATACTCCTAGTGTAGAGGTAAAAATTTGTCTATCGAAAAACATTCTGTTAAAAGATCCCTATAATTCCCTTAACTAAATCGACGCGTAAAAAGAATTCCCAATCAGAATCTCACAGCAGATAATTCTCGGTATAAACATTTTTGTCTCTCTTGTGATTGATATTGTGTTGATGTGTGCCTCGTCGCTTCTGCTTGAACCTAAATTATGCCTCCCAGGATGGAATAAAAGCTAAGTTTTAAAATTCAAAAGTATCTTCTCTCTGTTCGGTCGCGAAAGCTTTGTGAAAAGAATTTGTTCACACACACACGCACTTGCGTTTCAAAAAATATTGGTAAAGAATTTTCATTTTTATTGAAGAATTCTTTGATTTGTGTTGTTTAATTCATAATGTAGCCGATTGGCACACTTTAATTTGTTTTAGTTGTATTGTTAAAATTACATCAAATTTTTTAAATATGTTTCCTAAATTATATACAGCTTCAAACATATGTATTGATGATATATTTTTTGTACAAAAAATACATAGTAAGGTTAAGGTATCCTACTACGTTAAAAACACTGCTTATCGACCACATTGATGATTTCTTAAAATTCTTATTATTTCTTGTAGTTCAGACTTCTCTTTCCAAAACAGTTCATCTTTTCTAGGAAAAGGAAGTCCTGATCTATTATCTTGGGTCATATATTTTTTCAGCTAAAATTTCACTTTAATTTCAATTTTCCCAAAACTTCATGCAGATTCTCTACCGTTAACACGATATCCCCAAAACCAACAGAGGTATTTACATAAAAATTTCAACGCGTGTTTTAAATAACATGGAGAATGAAATGGTCCAAAAGGTTTAGTTTTAGTGAAATACCTTTTCATTTATAGTTTTTTTTTTTTTTTGAGAAAAATTAAGTTGTAAATTTATAGAAAAAAAGCATATATGGACATATGTTTATCCATAACTTCTTTGCATCTCAAGATTTTTCTTATATTTTGTTTCATTTCATTCATCACTGTATTCTATAACTTGCTTAGAAAGAAAAAATTGATTGCTACATTACAATCCCTGTGTAGAGTGTAAACCGTTTTGTTTAAATTTCATTAAAATTTACAACAAATTTTCACATTTCACAAAATATATTATGTTTTCAATTAATTGTTTTTATATTCATAGTGTTTGTTATCTATACTTATAATAAAGCTCAATGTGTGTGTGTTGGCGCTCCACAGGCCAGACCGTTGGACCTACAGCTACCAAATTTGGTACATGTATACTTTGGAGGTCGGGAATGCGCACCTCGGGGCCCTTTTTTCGAATTTTTAATTAGAATTTGAATTAATTAAAATTTAAGCGAAATTTTGACGTTTTTCAGCTATAACTTCCGAAAATACTATTGCACAAACATGATTTTTATATCAATTTAAAGATAAAAAAAATTAGCTTTCAAACGGTATCAGTTTTTTAAATTTATAACGTAAGTTTCTATTTTTAACGACTTTTTTAAGAAATATTTTAACCATGTTTTTAGCACGTGACTGGATAAAATAAAAGAATGCCGGAAGTTCGAATAAAAAAAACTATCATCGCAAAATAAATCTAAAGAAATGCAACTTTTAGCCCGTGAACGGATAAAATAACATAAATATAAAATGTGATATTTTCTTAAAAAATAAATGCAAAGCAAAGGATTCTATGATCGTTTGCAATATCTAAATAATTAATTCAATAAATCTTCTTTACGGTAAACCTGATCAAATTTAGACAGGATATGCATTGGAATCCCGACTTAATGGCATATTTCTATTATCGTTTGCAATATTTGTGATATTAATTCAACATTTTTTTTCATTACAAAATGTGATAGTTTCTAAAAAAATAAATGCAAAGCTAAGGTTTCTATAAATTCTACAAGAGTACGTCAAAGGGAAAAAATTAGTTTTATCTTCGTGTTGCCATCATTTTGACGGAAGTTCAAATAAAAAAAAACTATAAAATGTGATACTTTCTTTAAAAAATGGAAGGCAAAGGATTCTGTGATCATTTGCAATATTTAAATCATTAATTGAATAAATTATCGCTATTTATACAGAATATGCATTCAAATTTCTTTCCACTGGCCAATTCGTAAAATATTATTAATAGGCATATACACTGAAGTGACAAAAGTCATGGGATGACTGTTAATATCGTGTCGGTCCTCCTTTTGCCCGGCGAAGTGCAACAACTCGAAGTGTCATGGAGTCCACAAGTCGTTGGAAGTCCTCTGCAGGAATATTGAGCTATGCTGTCTGTATAGATGTCCATAATTGTGAAAGTGTGGATGGTGCAGGAGTTTGGGCACGAACGGACCTTTCGATGATGTCCCATAAATGCTCGATGGGATTCATATCGGGAGATCTAGGTGGCCAGATCATGCGCTGGAATTGTCCGGAATGTTCTTCAAACCAATCGCGAACAGTTCTGGCCCGGTGACATGGCGCATTGTCATCCATAAAAATTCCATCGTTGTGTGGGTACATGAAGTCCATGAATGGCTGCAAGTGATCTGCAAGCAGCTGAACATAATCATTTCCGGTCTATGATCGGTTCAGTTGCACCAGAGGACCGAGTCCATGCCATGTAAAAACAGCCCCACACCATTATGCAGCCACTACCAGCTTGAACAGTGCCTTGCTGACAGTTTGGGTCCATGGCTTCGTGGGGTCTGCGCCACACTCGAACTCTACCATCAGCTCGTAACAACTGAAATCGTGACTCATCTGACCATGCCACGGTTTTCCACTGGTCTAGGGACCAGTCGATATGCTCACGAGCCCAGGAGATTCGCTGCAGGCGATGTCGTGATGTCAGTAAAGGCACTCGAGTCGGTCTTCTGCTCTCATAGCCCAAGGAAGAGAAATTTCGCCTCACAGTCCTATCGGACACGTTCCTCGTACGTCCCACATTGATTCCTGCAGTTATTTGACGAAGTGTTGCGTTTCTATTAACATTGACCATTCTACACAGACGTCGGCGGTCTCGGTCGTTAATTGCAGGTGGTCGCCCACTGCGCTGTCCATGATGGGATGTGATGCCTGAAATTTCATACTCTCGACACACTCTTGATACTGTGGATCTCGGAATGTTGAATTCACTAACGATATCCGCAATGGAATGACCCATGCGTCTAGCTCCAACTAACATTCCACGTTTATTGTCTGTTAATTCTCGTCGTGCCGCCATAAATCACGAAAAACCTGTTCACATGAATAACTTGAACACAAATGAAAGCGCTGGAAAACGAACTCCGCATTTATACTTTTTCGCTGCGATACTACTGCCATCTGTATATTTGCATATTGCTATCCCATGACTTTTTTCACTTCAGTGTATATTGTTTAATACTGTTAATTTGATCTAAATGAAGTAAATATTTACATTTTATGTAGTTTGCGTCAAGCAATGCGTTTATGAATAATGAGTTTTAGATTTCTTCATACTTTGCTCTGTGAACTATATTTTACAATATATTTTTATTAATATTTTAAATAAAAGTTGCTACATCAACCAGTCTTCTAAATCAATTATTAAAACTGACTGATTTATAAAATTAAAGAATATTATGAGAAAAACGCGTTCTTTTAGAGCTTTCAGTCCATCATCTTAAAGAAAATATTAATTTCAGGCTAATCAATGCCCGGAGTTACTTCACGGCTAATGAATATGTGATTTAATTTAAAATTTTAGAACCCATTACTCATGGCGAACCAGCTGCTCGCCAAAGGCGGCTAGTTGACAATAAATCTAAAAACCATAAATAATTTTATGAAAAATCCAATTTTTCAAAATTTTTCCTTCGAACGTAGTGGGATACCTTAAGTTATCGAAAAGTATAAAATGTTAAGTTAAAACAAACATTTTACACATAAAAAAATCGGCCATAGAATATTTTAATATAAATATGAAGAATGGATTTTTTTTACAATAAAAAAAGTAACAAAATAATGAAGAAAAAATTGAAAGCTCGTCCTAAACTTTAACACCTTTTTATCGTTTGACTTTCAAACACATTTACACAAGCAATTACTAACAAAAACTTTAAAATAACTACAAAACATTAATAAAAAAAAAAGGAAGCTAGGATATATTTCGTTCACATAAAGAGTACGTGCTACTTTCGGTAGTTTTAGAACAAAACGGATTTGTCGTTGGTTTTGTTTCCAAAATCAATATAATAAAAATGACAGATTGCTGTAAAAAAGATTGAACGGATGCCAACATAG
This sequence comes from Argiope trifasciata, assembly GCA_026543055.1. NCBI lineage: Eukaryota > Metazoa > Arthropoda > Arachnida > Araneae > Araneidae > Argiope > Argiope trifasciata. The sequence continues at coordinate 65,083 of JAPMOQ010058488.1, read as the reverse complement.
TTTTCACAGACCAAATTCTATAATTTATGGCAAGGTTTTTCCAGACTAAAAATTTCCTTTTTATATTCAGAGATTATTTCTTTTAAGTTGAAGATTTACAATTTCTGAGCCATGCTGGATTTACAGCTATGAGCAATTGTTTCATTTATTAGAATACGAATGAAATAGGTGGACTATAATATCTAATGTTTGATATTAAATCCTGGCACTGATCCTTTGCTCAGTGTTTAATGCTGCCTTTAAATGGTGGAACCTTTGCCCGAATTCGCAAGGAAGCACTAAAATATTTTATTTTACGACCAGGCAAGGATGATAACGGAACGGGACGTCATCCAGTCGGCTGGGTGAAACTTCATAAAAATGAAACAACTTCTTGAATATGCAGATTGGAATAGGATCCGAACTTCATTACAGTTATTTATACGGCATTTAAGGCAGTAATTTTTTTGCGTGGGTTTTTTCTTCTATCTAACCAATTTTTTTTTGATTTTTCAATTTTTTTTTTCATTTAATGATTCTGAACTTTAGTGGCTGAAGTATTAAAGAATTATTTTTTTTTTAAAAAGTAGGAATAATATCTAAAATTACAAATTTCTAAGATTACAAATTGCAGTAAATATAATACTTTATGCACATGTATTAAAAATTATTCCGTATTTGCTTAAGGTATCCGATTACGTTCGAAGGAAAATTTTTGAAATTTTTTTTTGACACATTTTTTTAAACTAGGATTTTTAAATGTGTTTTCAATTAAAATGTAAAATACTATGAATACAAAAAAATATTTGAAAATATAATACATTTTGAGAAATAGGAAAATTTGTAGTACATTTTAATGAAATTTAACCAAAATGTTAACATTCTACACTAAACTGTATTGCAGCAATACTATTTTTCTTTGTACACAAGTTTTAAAACATAATAATCAATGAAATGAACCAAAAATTTTGAGATGCAAAGAAATTACGGATAAAAATATGCGTATATATTATATATATATACATAACATGCCTTTTTTCATTAAATTTACATCTAAATTTTTTAAAAACATCTTTGAATGAAAAAAAATATTTCACCAACAATAAAACTTTTGGTTCATTTCATTGCCCATAAAACACACGGTGAAATTTTTATGTAAGTTTTTGAGATATCATTTTAAAGGTGGAAAATTTTATGAAAATTAAATTTTTGAGAAAATTAAAAAAGAAAGTTATAGAAAAGTTTGAGCTGAAAAACATGCGACTCTATATGACCTGCGATAATAGACCAGGCCTTCCTTTTCCTAGAAAAAAGTAACCGTTTAGGAAAGAGGAAAGTCTGAACTACAAGAAATAACAATTAATTTTTTTTCTAATATGGTCGATAAACAGTGTTTGTAATGTAGTCGGATAATCTTGGGAAATAATCTGAATAACCATAAGCAAGATATTGAATCCTGAGATACTCTCCTTTATTCATTACAGTCCCATTCACTTGACGTACGTCTTGTCATTGTAGTGGAGGTAGCTTGGCATTACAACATTAATTTACCAACTACGGAAGCAGGAATCAGCTTTTTTTCGTAAAATCATGGTGCCCTTTCTCTCCAAAGAACGCACAATATTGCAAATGAAGCAAACACTAGTAAAAACGTTAAAAAATAAAGTGTGGCACATATACGTTAAAATAAGAAGACAAAAATGTAGGTAAACCATTGTAAATACAGTACACTTTCGAGTAACCGACCTAATGTGGCGGAAGGGCAGCCCGGATAGCAAAAAAAAATCAGACATGAGTTCATACAATTGTGGCCTTTGTTCATTAATAAATTTTTAAACCAAAACTCCCAGTTATAAAACGTATTTTCTTACTTATTATTGAGTACTTAGTCTACCATTAATCTAGAGCTACGTAGAATGTGAATTATAGAATTTATTTATTGAAGTAGTTGATGGTAAAGTATCGAGTTAAATTAGAAGACTGTATGCTGGTTGTTTATGTATGTTTATGTACTGCACTACGAATTTCAAAATTTATAAGAGAAAAAGTAAGTTGAAAGATATGAATTGTTGAAAAATTAGAACAAGTAAGTTGAACGTTGAAAAATTTAGAAATATTGAGCTCAAAAACAAAAATTGGTAATTTCAAGGTGAATTATAACAAATTAAAAGCACAATAAGAAAACACAATTCAAAAACAGCTCAGTTTATTTCATCGATCAAATTATATATATACAAGTTTCAATACAGATATAAATATGACTGCAGAATGCTTAAAGAAGCAACATTTAACACACAATTCACTAGTCTACATCCAAAATCAACGTAATTTAAGCCATCGCATGGAATAAACTTTCAATGAATTCAAAATTGAAAATCAAACATGTTATTTGCTACTTTGACAAAATATATAGCAAACAATTCTGATAAATTTTCTGAAAACATTAATAAAAATTTCGATTTCAGAAAATAAAACTAATATATTTTTTAACTGAAACATACTTATTGACAAAATATATAGAAGAAAATTGCACGCGCACCGGTTGAATTTTTAACGTATAATAGGTTTTGTTGTTAATGCCCCGCTTTGAAAATGACTAATTTTGAACTGAAATCATATAACGCTAACGAACTCCCGAGTAGGTTTACCATTAATCATATATCTACTCTATTAGTGACGACTCGCTAGTTATAGACGATTAGTAGTGCGAAACCATTTCACAACAGAATACAATCAAAAAACAAGTTTTAAAATAAAGACTTAATTCAATACAACACACAATTCTTTAATTGTTATAATCCAAAATATGTTGTTTCAAATAATCGATATTTCCAATTAAAAACGCACACACACACATAAATTTGCACCGTGGCATCTTGAATGCTAAATCAGAAATTAAACAAACAAACGAAAAGCAACTCACGCGAGCAAAATCGAATTTACATGGGGGAAAGGAGTATCTGTGATTGGCAGTGTGCCAAGAATGGTTTGCCACCACAGCAGCCCACAAAACAAGAGGAATTTTTGATTAACACCTTCAATTACAGAAAAATTATTGCGTAGTGAACGAATTTTGACCTTTCTCAGATTGGCCTTCTCAATAGTGTCAAATTAACTATCTAATAGTAATCGACTTAGTTTCTGTCATCTTTCTTTGTATTTAGTATTATTTGTTTTTCCACTTACGTTATTCATCGAACTCCCAAGGAGAGAACATAGCCGAAAAGGTTTTAAAAGGAAATAACTCTGATAATTAATCGCATAAAACGCTTTTCTGCAGTTCTAATGGAGGCTAACGCGAAGACTAGCAAATGACCTAAAATATCCTTTTTACGGTATGCTTATCTGAATTTCTGAAAAATTCCTATTTCGTATCTTTTTAATTGATCAAACACGTTTCGGAAAGAAACGCATTTTTTTAGTATTTTGTTAGCATGCGAGGATGAAAACAGATTATCCTATTATATCCCCCTCCATCACATTTCTTCGGATGTTTAATTCAGATTGTTTTAAGTTTGTATCGTGGGGAATTTTGGCGAGGGTATAGGTTTCAGGCATAGTCCACGTTCCCTGATTAGGGTATAGAGTTATAAGGCCGAAAACAAAATAATATTCATGCATTTTCAAAACGGGTCATTAACAAATTAAAAATATCAGATACCTTATTAGTTTTTTTTAAGTAGTAAGTAAATGGTGCAATTGGCGCAAACAAAAATTTCATATGGTAGCTTGCAGGCCTTACAATACATTAAAAATGTAATGACAAGTAAAACAGAAAATATTAATTGACTTTCTTCAGGGTTTATATTGCAAACTACTTCTGAAATAAACCAATGTTTCTAGTTACTAAAAAAACCAAATAAAAATTTCTATTTAATCAAATATTACTTTCTTTACCAATCACATTTTTAAAACAAATTTCTACAATAAGAATAATTTAAAGTGAATTTATGAAATTTCCAATGACGCACCATTTCATTTACAATCGAGTATATATTTATATATTGTGATTTTCACTCTTTATAAACTTTCTTCATAAAAGGTAGCATGTTGTTATTTTTTGTCAGTTCGAAGCTTCTTCATTTCTGAATCAAATCTTGATTTGACACGAAATATTTTGCACTACATTTGTAGCGCGCACTTTGGAAATTTAAGAGCACTTTGTAGCATCCACAACATTGTAATATTTACAAAATGAGGTTAGATAATTTACTACTTCAAACAACAAATATTACTAATGCCAATGATAATTATGTTAGTACGCTTGTTACAATCTGATAGTTTGAATTCATTAGTCTACAATAATTTTACTTCTCATCATGAGATTATTAGATGTTTTTTGGTGATATGTCACATGGATGAAATATAATCATAAAATTGGTTTAATATTTGATGAAGAAATGCAAAATTATACAATTCTAAAAACATTTTTTTAATGTGAATTAACCTATAGTGAAGACAATTTGATCATGAAAGTGTACTTATTAGGAATTATACATAAATTCTAGATACATTAGATTTTAATTCTGTTTAAAACATTAATTTATTATTTTACAGCTCTCTGATTTAGAAGTGATTCGACAACATTAGTTCCATGAACAATGACAGCTGCAAATTAAATATTATACTTCATTTCCTAATACATGCAAGAACAACAGGCATTAAAATTAGTTTTTTTTTCAGTAAAAAATACTTTTTAAGCAAGTACGTATACATATGACATTCGGCACTTTTAATAGCAGATGCAGTTTTCTGAATGATAATATTCAGTTTCTTTATAGAACCATTACTATAATGAATACACAAAATATTAAATGTCGAAGATGTATGTTTCCACCATGCTTCTCTTTAATTTAAACACCACCCAAAGCAAAGCTTCGTCTTCATCTCGTGTACATGCTTATTTAAAATATTTTCTTAGTTCCAGAGTTGGATGAAGACAGAAGATTAAGCACATTTCATCTCAGGTATCATTAACACGAAAGATCACAGATTCATTTAGAAGGACAGCGAACTTAGGCACACTGATCACACAGTTATGCATCGCAGGTTCGCTGTGAATTTTATAGTTTTGGTCCCGACACATTTTTAAGGCAACGGTTATAAGGAAATTGTCAGGGATTAGAGTTAAGTAGCACACTAAATGTCAATGACTGATTCAGTCAACGCCATTATAAATTCCATCAATAAGATAGTTCATCCTATAATAGTCACGTCTTAACCAACCATCGTAGACTCTTTTGGCAACAACGCCCAGTACAGCAAACAAAACCAACAGGCCAAAGACTAGAGACAGTACTAGGTGAATGGAAGACTTATATTTTCTGTCGTTTTCTGTCTCTTCGTCTGTTATGCTCACTTCTTCAACGAATTTCTCCGGTTGGTCTTCTGTGCCTTCAGATGGCAATGATGGCAACGGTGGAGGTTGGCTTGTTTTGGTGACTGTCAGAAAATAAGTTGTTGAAGAAGAAACTATCGTTGATGTAGTGAATTCCTTTGAAGGTCTCGAAACAGGTGTGAAAAAACCATCGTCGACAATTGGCGTCGGCGAATAACTTGAAACTTCAGGAGTATTCTGACTCGGTTTAAGGCTTGCTTGTGTGGTGTACGATGAGTAGGTAGAAGTTCGCGATTCTGGAGTATACAGTCTAGTACTTGTAGAATGAGATTCACTATGAGAAGTGGTATCCAACAATGTCATGGTGGAAGTTGGTGATATCTTTGAAGATGTTGACGATTGCATAGTGGTGGAATGCGAGTCATCTTCAAAGACTCTTTGAAGGGCTGACATTAAGTCATCAGATGCGGAATCTTCAGTGGTATTCAGCAAAGTTGTATGAAAATGAGTCATAGATGTGGAGACATTACTCCTTAACAACGTTGATACCGTCGAGAGCGATGATGTTGGAGAAATTTCGCTGGAATAAGGCTCAACACCCTTTCTAGGTTTGACGTTAGATTTGTTGTTGCTCAAGAGGAACTGTGAATGAGGCACATCTTCCAATGATACTCCTTTTCTTGGCTTTATACCAGACTTAGAAAGAAGGTCATCAGGTGTAATGTCGTGGACACCTTTTCGAGGTTTGACAGAAGTGTTATCATTCTTGAGGGCAAACTGCTCGTTGGAGAAGGTCGCGATTTCTTCTTTCGTGTGAGCTGGTTGGGATCCATTAGTTTTAGCATCGGTCATAACTGAGTGAGACACCACTGTAGAAGGTTCTTTTGAAGGCACTGTTTTAGGAGGGACAGGATTAGATGAAAAGGTGAAGGAATCTGTCGAATGGGAAGAAAGGAATTTGCACTTCCTTAGTGGCCGACAATTGTAGTGGATGCAATTTTCTTTTGTGGCATTCTTTTTGAAACTGGCTATAGAACATGCTCCTAAATAAGTAAAAAGAAATATCGATAAATAGAAATACTAATCTTATTCAAAAGGATATATTATATTTCCCTAAATTTTTAGCTTATAACACAATAATATTACAAACAATAAACTATATTAATATAGATTCGTAACAAAATATGTACGTTTAAATTTCATTTTATTTCAGATTAGTTGATTGATTTTTTAATAGCAAGAATGAAGGTAGAATACAAAATAGTGCTTTAACTATATGGTCTTGGTCTATCCCGCAAAGACCCGCCTCCCGAAAGGGGTAAGATATTGAAGGCCACAGGAGAGAAGGCTTTTCTTTTGTGCTTTAATTATGAGTTAGAATCAGCCACTAGAGGGTGACCGGATGATATCTGAGCGAACATAAGCAGAATGATTACGAATCTGAAGATAGAGAGCGCGCGTTCAGAATAGTAGAGCGAGATTTTCGATACTGGTCTATTATGGATAATATTGTGGTATTACAGACTACTGTGTATGTCATTCAATGACATCATGGTTCTGGTAGTATAATGATGTGCTTCCTTATTAATAGTAATTATTTATATAATAATACAATGTATATGTGTTTGTGCTGTATCCCATTAATTTGTCATCCTTATCATAATAAACTTTTTGGGATTAACCCAGCGTATTCATGCCTCCAGCCACAATACAATAGAGTAAATGAAAGATAACATATAGTAGAAATTCAGATAGAATTTTCATTGCTTCTTTGATTTAAAAACTCTTTGGCATAATGATATTGCTGCAAGCCAATATCCTGTATTTTAGCAAATTATGTAAAGTATAAAGAAGGAAGCATTTTTGGATATTCGAGAATCTATGAAACAATGGAGACTTTATTTCACCATCATTTATAAGAAAACTTTCGGGACACCTTGGCAATCTGCCGATCACTACAATTAGTAGAAAAAAGTATCGATAATGAAAAAGAATAATAATTGCAACTGTAAAGAAAATCCCAAGAGGAATTATACGTGAAGAAGATTGACGATGGAAACTACAAGTCCTCTCCAATTCATGATGAAATCATGAGTATAGTCATAAGCGGTCTACTATAATCATCGGCTGAAATGCACGAAAGATTTATGAATGAAAATAATCGCACTTATGATCTTTTAATTGAACAGGTCCCTTTAAAAGATTAATTTATAATATCATATATTTTGATGAACCGATAAGATCTGACAAAAGTATTTATCAAGTAATTCTCACAATACGCAATACCCACTGAGATAACTTTAGCTAACGTATACCTTAAAACAATTTTACTGGCATTCTATACTTTACTCAAAAGCCATGAATCTCTATGCATAAGAGAATAGAAAATTAGTATTTTAGGGGAAGCAGCTTAATTTCAGGGGTGACTAGCTAATAATTTTACCCAAGATGGAATCTATTAAGTTTTAATTCACTTAAATGATAATCAAAATATTAAGCACAACTGTTCCTCATAATCAATTCATGGCTTACCGTATTTCCCCGAACAACACTCTTCCATGCATCGTTCAAGGGTGGGAGCTGAGAACGTCTTGAGAAGGGCGACGTCCGCGTTGGCCATGAGGGAGCGTTGGATGCTGAGGGCACTGTCCACGAAGGCCACCCCCGTCTCGCACCCATAGGAAGGGCTCACCAACAGCGACCATGAAGACAGCAGAATCAGGAGCAGGAATCTACTCATTTTGGACAATCCTTCTCTGAAAACAAACAGATTCATTAGAATTTTTTAACAGAAAAATATATTAACAAAGGAAAGTTCATTTCGTTAAAAAGTGGCATATGAATACTACTTTGTTTTAAAAGATAAAGAAAAATAAATTTGGCAGCTATGGATCATAATACCTACTTTAAACATATATTTTAATTTTTATGGGAAATGAATAGGAGTCTGATTTTAGAAGCCTATTTACAATCGAAAAATGAGCTTCCAAATAATGAAAGCGACAATTTCGATTAAATGTATTTCCAACAAAGACAGCATGAGGAATTAACAGTGAGTTGAAGTAATTATATATTTTTGAGGCTTTCATTCCTCACAAAGAAGTGTTGTTGTTACTTATGGCACTTTACAAACCCGCTCACAGTTGTCTGTCAGCGATTTAAGTCGACCTTTTTTTTTCAGTAGCACCGACCAAGAGTACGACTTAGCTACTTCATGCTTCACATTTGCTTGCACAATTCCTTTTTACAGGGGGCGCATTCATACACCTTATAGATAGAACAAAGAAGAACACCCATGCCCAAGCCCAGACTCGAACCTATGATGCCCAGATTTAAGAAAAGACATGCTACCTCTATGCCAGGACGACGGCAGTAAGAATTGTAAGGTTAGTAACTTCTAAGACACTAAGATTGAAACAAAAAGATTTTATAACTTTGTATATATGTTGACTACAAAATAGCTTTCTTTGTTTGCGATTAAAATGATCAACATTAAGCCAAATTTTACGTATATATCTGATAAAGATAAAATACTAAAAAAAAATTAAAATGCCGATGCAGTGCTTTATTGATAAAAGTAACATCAGCATACTGAAAATATACCTTCAATGTTAAGAAAAAAAATACATATTTTTTATGAATATCATAGAACATAACATTCATTTATGTATGCACGTTTTTTATCATTCAAATAATAACTAAATTTTGCATAATCGATTTTCCACGTGTTATAATTAAGTAATGTTTACCATCTGATAGCTCTGAAATTTTTCCTGCCAATAACTCCTATTATTTTTTTGTTGCCCCCCCCCCCCCCCCAGATTTTTTAAATGCCTGAATTTTTTTCCCAAAATTCCTCTTTCCATGTCTTCTAGAATGTTCTTTAACAATTTAGTTGCATTATTTTTTGGCATACCGTATAGATCGTAGGTAATAGCTCATTACATAGCTTAGACATAAAGAGAGTACACCTTATTAGTGTCAATCAATAGGATAAAGCGATTCAGAGAATTTAAGTTCTGCTGTATAAACATTCTCCTGGAAAGACGAACTCTTAGTTATTGTAATTTTCTTTCTCGAGAAAAATATACTGAAATATTTGAGAATCAATGTCTTATAACGGTTGTCTTTATAATAATTTTCAATAAATGCAGGCTAGTATTTCCAGGTATTGCTAAATATTTGCTCATATCTCTCTATATTCGAGATGACGATCTAGCGGTAGCAATTAATACTTCTCGAATGCTTGTTGCGCACAATTAATTCTTCTGGATGTTAGCACACAGTAGATTGCTCAATAAATATCAAATCGCTTTTAAATTAATTCGGAAAAAAAAAAGAATTTAATAAAATAGGTAGGGCTTAACAAAGACTATTTGAATTTTATCATGTGAAGTATCAGAGCTTCATAACGTTGGAAATATTCCTCTATCCTTTTTCCAAAACTATAAAACTTTCTATTGATTTTAGAAACCATTTCTGAGAAATTAATACAATTATGTATAAATACATATTCAACACTCATCAATATACATTGGTTCTGCTTAAAATTCATTTATACTGCACATTTCTTCATAATTGAACAACTGATGAGCAAAAATCAAAATTCATTTATTCCATTCATTTAATTTTCCATTTATTTCCATTTATTTAAAACATTTAGCAGAATCAAAGAACTAACCTCAGCCATTCCTTCGATTTGAGGATTTTTTATTCTTTATGAGAGCTCATAACTTCTATAGACTATGTTAGATGTCCTTCTGCTAGACTATGTTATTGATAGACGCCTATAATTCACCACCCTATTTTCGAGAGAACTGAAACAAAACTAATGAGTCTTTACACATTCTCTTTAGAGAGGAGGAAACCTTAACAAAGATCTCCAGATAACACAGTATCGATTTAGTCAATTCTTATTTCAATTGAATGTTCATTAATCTTATAAATTAATCTAAACCTTTTTCGACTGATTTCGCAAAATAAAACCTTGACATAAACTTCAGTCTCTACAGCTGAATCAATTTCGCCAATTTTGCTAGCCACTTCACATTTCTAACCGATTAAGAAGGCTCCAAATTTACAGTTCACGTACGATTGAACTCTTAGAGCACCGTAAAATAATTCGATGCATAAGTATTTGCCAAATAAAAGGTCTTGTTTGTAGTTCCGAATAATTAATCTACATCTTTTTACCACTTTAATATTCTTAATTGCCAAAATTTAAGAAAATAATTAAATAAAACGACAAAATGATGCACGACTAAACAAACGACAAATGACTGCCTTGAATGGTGCATGAAAGGAGACATAAGAGTGCTAAGGGTTAAAATAGTACTTTCGTTTGGAAGTGAAGAATGAAGCATAACGTGAAATACGACGTTCATTAATGAAGTGGTTGCCATTACTAAATGCTAAGAATATGATTGAAAGCAGCTAGTAGGCGAATGTAACTAAATTAAAAGCGAAATAATCTTCAAATTAGATAGCCAAAATTTTATGTTGCTTATTTAATTGTGTTCTGTTTGCTTCTAACCGGTAAATCTAAAATATGGATGTTTCGGACGTAGATCACAATGAGGATTGATATAATTTGAATTAGAATACATCAATTACTGTTTTGAGTAGATAAATGCAAACAAATGGATTGTTTATCGAGATTTATCTATTTTCGCTGTCGGTTTAAATTAAATTGACTTCGGACAGCGGTATATGATTAAATATTTTCCACGAATAGACTTCTGAACTCCTTCCGATTTCATTAAAAAATAATCCCTTTTCACGGTTCCCACCTTTTCGAAAAGATGCAATTTTTTCTTTCAGAAAGCACACACACGAACACAAATGAAGGTACCTACACGAATTCTATTTTACAATATTTTTTGCAGAACTTTTTCTTTCAAATTATACACGTAAGAAAAATTATCATGGCACGAACATTTTTACACACATCTTCTACTATCAATCTATTTTTCCCCATCGCATTGATGGAAAAGAAAAATAATTCCATATTTTTTTTAAATGATGATTTGAAACAATAAGCCATTTTTTTTAAATGAACACATTACTTATCTCCAGGGAGAAATCTGTTTTATCTATATTTGAATTCATAAATTGTAAATTCAAATTTCGTTTGATGTGTACTACTAAATTAGGTTGCTTAATTTCTTATATAGTTTTTTTTTGCTGAACAGAAAATGTTAACAATTTTCGTTATATTTTCCTAAACAAAGGAATTATTTGCGCATTTTATATTAAATATTAAACTCTCTTTATTCATTACATTTCATGAACAATTTAACAAATATATTTTATTCTTTAATATCAGTTCATTTCTCAAAAACGTAATACACTGCCGTGAAATATAGAAATTAGATAATATGAATATCCTCCGCTGAATGTCGGCATTTAATTAAATAGAACGGTAAAAGACCGGATATTTGATTAGGTTTTTTTATTATCAGTGGTACTATGTACTCATTGGATTCTGAAACCTTTTGCCCGTCAGCGCATGCGTCAGAAGTCGTGTGTTTCGTCAAAAAGGGGGTGAGAAGAAAGATGATGAGGCAATAGAATAATTTCGGATGATTAGCGAAATTTAGAGGGGTAATAACCGCGAATCTTTCTGCGTGCCACCACCCGTTAGGGAAGTTCAAGCGTCAAACGGGATCCGGAAAGGAGCAGTAAGTCGACAATTCCTGAGGAAGAGGTGAAACGAAAGGACAAAGTAAGGTCGTTTACATGGCCTATACCTCTTCTGCAGACAAGCCACGTGCCGCCCTTTGGTCCCTCTTGCGGTTTCCTGGTCTTATTTGATGCCCGACGACTTTACCGACAATTTGTCGGTAAACTGCCCAGGCATCAAAGAGTCCAAGATGGGTCGAAGGGGAAACGCATCCTCGTGGCTATGGGGGAGTGGGGTCCCCCAGTGGGTCGGAGGTCTGATTTATACCAAATCTGTGAAACGGCCCGCCGTTTCACAGATGTGGGACCCCGGCTAGAGAGTGAGACAGAGAAATGAAATGACAGTAGTTGTAATAAATAAGATTATGCAGTATTGCCATATAATTTAAAAAAAAAGATTATTGATATTTTCTTTTCTCATGTGGAATAAACTGATCTCTATAGGTTTATTTTATTTATATATGCAGTTAATTTAGTATATATATATATATTAATAACAAAGAGTTGTTTAAAAAGTTGCAGTTTTGTTGCAATACGAATATTTTAATTGAACGTTCATCTTTAGAGCACAGCAGGTATCAACATTTACTAACATTATATGATACCAGCATAGATGGTATGTACATTATCAGCATAGATGATAAACATTTTACATATCAGCATTAATCATTAAAGTATAGCTGATATCAACATTGATGGAGTTTAATAAATATTTCGGACACACCAAATGATTATAAGAGTACTGACATTCGATACAATATTAACATTTGGCAGGTATTGGTATTTCACAGTAAAGTATATATTATATAAATAAGTAAAGAGAGTAAATTTTTTTTTCTGTATGCTGCTATGACTTTAATAAAAGATTTTCCAGGCAGCACTTTTTAAGAAGGAAATAAAATTCAATAAATTGGTTCAACACACTAATATGCAGTGTTTGCAAATATTATAAATAAATATCTGGATGGTTAAATAATACATTTAAAGAAGCAAAAATATTGATTTATTTATTAAGAAATATTGAGTATAGTGGTTCTGATGAATGCTCATCATAGAATATGAAAAAGAAAAAAAAACCAAACCAAAATATCACCCTCCCTTATTTTTGACTTTAAAAAATTGGAACATTTTATATTTTGTCTGAGGGGCATATGATCTGAGCGGGAAATCCATATCATTCCCCTACTCTTCCTTCTATGCCGCTCGCTATGGCACTGAAGTGACATAGCGTCAAAGGGAAGTGTCGCTATAGCATTTTTATTATTTTTCTAAAGCGAAGAAAGTAATAGAAGTCACTGTAGATTACATAATTATGTTTTTCATCGTTTATTACTTTTCTTCACGTGACAATATTTATAAGCAGGGCCATTATTGGTAAATTGCGACCTGTAAAAAACAATCAGCAAATACGATGCAATATATAGGGCACAAAAAATCAAAAGGTTCAATACGTTAAGCCACTGGATCCTGAACTATCAAATCTAACAAGTAGTTACCTCTTGGGCAGCAACTGCTCAATAATAAGAAAGGCTTCCAAAATCTAATTAAATTTTTAATTAAAAATTTCAACATTTCTCCTCTTCTTCACTTCTGTAGCAATATTATAATTGCAGAAAAGGCCATTTTAAAATTCAAGAAATAAGGGTTTTTTAGGATACTAACTTTATTTTGACATAGTTTATTCCACAAATTTAAAAACTGAGACATATTTGTTTTATATTAATCTATAATGTTTTAGTGATTGAAATTGCATAGACGTGCTTTACGACATTATGAAATACATTTTCCCCCGCCCATTATCATTGTTGTATCATTAATAATTAATTTATTATTATTAACAATTATTATTAATTAAGTTATTAATTAATTTATTAACAAAGTGGTGGAATTGAGCTTAGACCTTATTATGCTATGATGTTTCGCACTGCATATTTGAAACTTTTTTTTTTGTTGTTGCCTAGGATTGGATTATCAAATAGACAATTAACTGCCTATGGCCTTGGTTTTTTTAAAAAAATGATATTTTTAAGATAAATAAAAGCAGGAAAATAATTTAAAATTCGAATTTACATAATTTTGTATTTGACTTAGTTGGGGTATATGGCAGCTTTTAAATTTCTGAGCATCATTTTAATAATCCTCTCCCCTCATTTTCTCACAGTTGCTATACAGAAATATCCAAATACGGCGTGAAGATCATATATCAAATTTCAACCGTCTAGCTCAAGGCGATTTTGAACAATCTTCGTCAAAGACGAATGGACTTTTTCTAAAAATGCGTTTTTCGAACTCAGGGAGGTCTAGAAACGTGTTCAGAATATATTAACAACTATTATACTTTCTTGATACTACATATACCATAAAGTAAAAAACAAAAGAAACCACACATAAAATGTTAATGAAACTTTCCGATATGAATTTATTTACAAAATCAGTTGACCTTATCTTCCAAAACCCATCTGAAAGGCGGCTTTTCTCTTCCAAAAAATTACCCTTACAGTTGAAAATGTGACAAAACGGACGGACCTCTGAAAGTCCGCCAGGCGACCTTGAGGAGGCTAATCAGTGGACGTAAAGGGCGGCCACACCCTTTACTCTGTCAATCGTTCTTTTTCAGCATCTTTTTTATCTCCCTCGTTCAAAAGCGGGCTATTCCTGGAAGCCCCGAGATTCCACTTCCATCACTAAATTAAGAATGCCCGGACAACGATTTGGAAGACACCGCCGAAGGGATTTACTCGGCCAATGAGTTTTTCGAAAAAAGGGACAGCGTTCCAATTTTAGCTCAAGTTTTTTTAGGTACCAGTTGCATTTTATTAACACTATAGCGACTGGACGTGCTAGATTAGACGTGATAGTTCTGCATTTCATTTTATCTTAGACTGATAAAAAAAGTAATAGAATTCGAACTATTTAATTTTTTTATCTAGTTAAATGATATATTCTGTTGCGAGAATGTATTGTTTGATCAATTAACTGGTTCAATCTCTTCGGATTTAGTTTAGTTTAGTTTAGTTATATTAATGTCCCGTTACAAAGCAACACTAGGGCTATTTTGGGACTTCATAATTTTAAACCGAGGTCAGATGATGAATGTGGCACCAAAGCTGGCACCCCCTCCCCCCCTCCAAACGTCCACACTATATCAGCAGGAGGACGTTTGACAATGATCAGATTTAACGTGCACCAGATCCGTTTACTCAATGGTTCTGTGGTAGTATCGGTTCTCGAAACTCAAGCTAACCGGTTCCAGACCTTAACACTAGGTCACCGAGGCCTCGTTCTCTTCTTAAAATGCGTATGTAAATTATGAGCAAATATTTTTAAACAGCAAATATTTCATATAAAGATGTTTTGACTTAGATTTTTTTTAATTCGATATTTTTAAATTTTTGCTGTGCTTATAATAATGACAACCTAAACTGATAAAAGTGGATAATCAATTTAAAAGAACTTTTTAAAAACTCCAATAAAGATAGATAATAAAAGGTATCGGATTCGGAGCCGGAGGGTTTCTGGTTCGAGACTCGATTCCACCGAAGAACTGTCGTGTAAGGGGGTCTCTTGCATGTTAAATCTGTCAGTCCAAACGTGGCGCGGAGAGGGGGGTGCCAGCTCAGTCCTTGTCATCTGACGGTGGTTCAAAATTAAGAGGTCCCTCCGGAAGTATAACTAGTGTAGGTTTACAGCTAGACGTTAATGTAACAACTATAGTTTTTAAGTGTTTTTAGTAATTACTTTTTTCCCGATTTTCTAAAAAAAATCAATTAAATTTAACAACTAGCCAATTTTTTTAAAAATTCTGTCGTATACCCTGTCTTTCTTAGGTCAACGTTATAAATTGCCAGCACAAAATCCAGAATATAATGGAATGGTATTAAAATGCTCAATCCTTTAATCTCTTGTAAACCCTTTCAAATTTATACGGATATGTAATAGGAGCTCATTGGGTATAAACACTCTTACTTTTAGTTTAGTTTTTTTATAAAGTACACAACTAAAAATTCACAATCATACAGCTAAATATTTTATTTAAATTTTTCATTCAGTTGGCAAAACTATACAGTAAATACGTAAATAAGTCAAAAAAGAAATATCAACAATCAAATTGCATTTGTAAGCTGAGTTGCTGCTATGTTTAAGGTTAATACATCATGATTGATTTTTGTTCATAATTATATGGGATTTTTATTACAAGTGAATAAATTTCTCTCTAATAACGAAAGACTTGTTACTTTGATATTTCATAATATTTTGAAGTTGTCAAGAGTTAAGATTATATATGTTGCACCTTATGAAAATGAATTCATAGAAATGTCTACTTATTTGAATAATGTTTTATGTTAAATAATCTAAATGACTGCCATTTCCATCTTTTTCAATTCTTGCTATTAGTTCTTACTCTCCTTATATATATTATATATATACATAGTTCAAATTTCCAATCGTTAATAAAATATTTTTTATTCATCCATTCAAGCACAAATGTATATTTTTTAAACTTGTAGAGGATGACACGATGTTAATATTTGAAAAACAAAGTTGTATTATTTCATTAATTAAATTTAATACTTTAAATAGAGTTTCAGCAGTTTGTAATAAAAATTGAAATCAACAAGTTCAATCGGTGCAAATGCAAGGACTTCAGTATCTTTCAAATGGAGGAGAAGATTGCGACATCATATCGTGCGAAAATCCACAATTTTTTGATACTTAATAAAAAATTTCTTGATCTAAGTAGGAATTGAATTATTTTTTATATATATTTTACTAGTTTTATTAGAAAAAACTCCACGACACTTGTGTTCTAATTTTTTTTAAATTCTACTTCAAACACAGTTAATCATGCAAAACTCTGAAAATGCATTTTGCAATAAAGAAGAATTCATATTTGATATTCAAGATAAACGTGAACTGATATTCCTTTTCTAATGTTTGTGTTGATACAATTAATGACGTCAATCAATTCAAGAAAGAGAAAAGTCCAGGAGTAAATGGAGTTGTCACTCAAACATATATTCCCTGAAATGAATGATTCGTTTATTAAATGAAATATTCTTCTGAATGGTAACCGCAATACTTAGGCTTTATCTACAAACCAGGAAAAAATTCTTAACCTTCTAAATAACGTCACGCCTCAAGTCTCATTAGAATAGAAAACAAATAATTCTCAATAAACTAAATAAAATAATTCCATACCAATTTGGATTCGAAATAAACCTTTATTATGCTGGAAAAGCATTAAAAGCAATATTTTTTTAATACTAATGTCAACACGGAAGTATAATTTTCCAAAACTTCTCAAAGGCTTTCGACGGTGTATACAAAGATGAACCGACATAGAAGATGAATATCAAGATTTTCATATACTAGTCAAACTTCTTTCATGCTGAACTCCTTTGATAATATAAATATGAACTCACTAGAGAAAAAAAAGGTCCTCAGACAATTCACTCTATGATTTTCCGAAATGAAAATAATGGCCAGAGCGAAAATCTCTTTCAATATCGAGATATATTAAGGTTAGAATAGTTCAGTGATTAAAATAAATTCAATTTGTTTTAATATTTATATAAATTAAATCCACCGAATGAAAGATATTAAATTGAGCCTTGGTAGCTAAACTAGATTTGCGTTGCCTACACCTCACACCGGTTATATGCATATTGAAAACATGTAATGCAGCAAAGCAAATTAAATAGATATCAGCTCTTTTTCTCTCATGAAATTTGATTTCACGAATTGTTTTGTAAATTATTCAAACCACAATGCAATGCCAATCAGTTATTGTTATATTATACTAGCTGGAACCCGGCGTTTTGCTGCCGCCGAAAAAATTATATTAAGTGCAACTAATCAATAATTTGGCAATGTTTTATTGAAATAGAATAAACGGTACAACAGTATATAAAATGCGAACAAACAAATATACATTTTTATTTATTATACTTGTGTATTCTGTTAAAATTGTAAAACTTGGTGTTCTTTCTGAACAGTAAGGAAAGAAACTATTTATCGTATCTCTTGATTCGTTTAATATTCGTTCGGAATTCTCAATTTTAGAAAATGGGATTAAAATAGTTTCTTTTAAAATTGATTAAACAGTGAAAATATATTTACGCCATGAAATCGTTAATATAGTTGAAAAGATAATTTTATGAAAATTAAGTTAGTGCAATTTATTTATATTTTTGGAAGTTTCTGCGAACAACGCTAAAATTTAATTGAAATTTTAAAACCCAGTGATAGTCTCCCCAAAACTTTCTCGCATAATTTGTATTAAAGTTGCCAGCTCTGAGAATGAATTTCATGACATTTGCGTACTATAGATACAAAATATTAACCTTTAACTTGGATTTAGCATTTCGACTGAATCTATTGTATCCGCGGTAAGATTTTTGGAGTTTAACTTTGATAAATAGATGCGGCTCAGATCCGAATTTTTATTTTTTTTGTTTTAGATAACTGTACTATCCCTATAACCATCCCGTAGATGTAAGCAATAAGCTGACCAAGTTTCATCGCAATCGGATGAACGGTTTAGAAAGGCGTAAGAGACATACAGACAAATATTCATTCTTATTCATATAGATTAACGTCCTGTTTTGAAGCAACATTAGCTTTATTTAGGACGGGTCTCATAATTTTAAACCTCAATTAGATAACGAGGACGGCACCTGAACTGACACCTTCCTTTCGAAACTTTCACACCACAACAGGGGCAAGACATAATCAGTTACACTGGAACACTTAATGATATAATTATCATATCGCAAGCAATAAAAGTAACTAACTTATAGATTACTTTATTACTAGCGTTAAAAGACACAGAATTACTGTTATGGCTATATACTGTGCCGTAAAGTTACCATTACCCAATATTTTGAAAAATATTCAGATATATTGGAATTTTCTATTTACTGGCAGAAATTTTTTGCATAGGATTTATCCTTTAATTACTCAGCATTGACAGCAGCATTGCAGAGGTTATAAGCATAATGAGAACACTTAAATGCCGCATAGCAAATAATCTATTTCAGCTCTTTTTCTCTCATATTAAATTTGACTCGAAGTATTGCTTCATAAATTATGTTAATTACAATATAATGAAAATCAGCTAACGATTACTTAATAATACAACTATCACTTGTCCATAATTTAAAGGTTACTTTATTACCTACGATAAAAACATACAATTATTATTATGGCGATACTCTGTAAAAGTTATCGTCTAATTGCTTTAGAAAATTCCAACACATCTGAATATTTTCGATTTATTGGTAGAACATTTTTGCATCTGCTTTATCCTTTAATTACTCGGCAAAGACAAATGGCAACAACGAATTTTGTTCTGTAATCGAGAACCGCATCATATCCTCGAGAATACCCAGTTTTTCATTTAGCGTTCCAAATAACCAATAACAGAAGGAGGCGGATCTCCAACAAAAGTTCACGATGATAATCCTGATTAAAGCTTTCCTCTTCGTGCACCAGATAAGTGGGTTCCATTCCTTCCCCAATTAAGCGATATCTAGAAGAGTGATAATCAGCTGCCTCCCCCACACTTTTCAGAGGCCAAAATTTCGCCGCGAAGAGTCCAATTTTCTGTCCATTCTGATTAGTGGCAATTACGGGAGACGAGAACTTACGAATAAAAGGTGCGTCTGTCTATAATTAAAACAGCCGTTCCAGGAAACAGCAAAACAGAAGATTAATTATAAAAGTGAATAACAGGCAGGAAAAAAAAGTGAATCCCCATTATTACGTTATCTTTCAGTGTCATTCGGGGATATTAAGGAGGGAAGAATGTTATATCAGAAAAATGAGACAGTGAATTACGACATATGATTAACTTAATCATATTAATAATACTTTTATTTAGCATTTTATCTCAAAAATGATGGAGTGGGGGGGGGGAGGAGAGAGGGACAAACGATCATTAATGACGCATCTCGGAGTCGCGAAGAAATTTCTAGCAAAATTGGTGAAATTAGCACAATTATTGTGATTAGGAAATTATTTTTTGTGGGAGGAGAACAACAATAATATGAGAGTTAAATAGGGTTTTTCGACATTTTTCTTAAATAGAGTGTGGTGGCGAGCAAACGATCACCGATTGGATATTTGAAGGAAAGGCGAGGAGGGTCAAACGATCATTAATAACACACCTTGGTGTCTTGGAGAAATTTGTAACAAAATAAAAATTGGCGAAATCAATACAATTATTGTGACTGGGGAACTTTTTTTTTGTGGGTGAGGAGCCATGACAATGATAGTAAAATTGAGATTTATAGATTTTCCCTTAAACAATGATGATGACGAGTACACGTTAACATGGAAAGGTGGTGCAGAAGCTTCTGAGGGTAAAGGCCCCTGAACACCCGAAGGCAGGACTTCTAGCTTAATGAAGATGACGCACACACATTCGCTCGCACAATCCCTTTTTACAGAGAGATAGGGTCAATCACACATATCACAGATAGAACACAGATAAAGAACTATCCCCCCCGAACCAGAACGCCCAGATCACGGGGAAGACGCGCTACAATTAAGTCAGGACGATGGTTTACTTAAACAATTATGGCGATGAAACGGCGACAGATTGAATATTTAGAAGTCATTTAGAGTATATGTAAGCTGTTTAGCTTTCATATGAAATAAGAAAGGGGGAATCCCAAATGCTTGAGGCTGGGGAACTAAATACTTTATATAACAATTATTTTAAATATACAGATATTTATGGAAAGTTGGTAGTTGGTAGTGGCTATCGCAGTTGAATTTTTCAGCGTATTTCCTTAGTTATTAACCCATTTGTATCATATGAAAATATGAAAAAAAAGGTCCATACAGAAAATGTTTTTGTTTCATATTTAAGTGTAAAATTGTATAAAAGTAGAAAGAAAATCATTTTTGAGCATTATTTGTTAGTAATTTTGCTCAGTGTGGTAATATTTGAAATGTGGGATGTTTATAGGTATATAGTATATAATATGAATAGAGTATATATCATATTATATGCATACCATGTAATATGATGCAGCGTATATATACGCTCCAGTGATAGTGACTAAGAAAATTGAGCGTATATATACGCTAATGATGCAAATGGGTTAAAACAGGGGAAAAATTACCTGTAAATATGGTCAATATCTTGTAAAACTGATAATTTTGCAAGTTAATATGTTTTGACATTGCCGGGAAAAGGATTTACCGAATCAGATATTGAATCAGATCTATCAAAGGTTGACCGTCTAACAGTCTACACTTTCAAATGCATGGAAATACAGTAAGCTAGCGAAATACATAATTGAAGTTTGGTGGTATCTTCTAACTGGAAAATAGAGTTTTCTGTCAAATATTGATTTTGATTAATTTCATAAAAAAGGCGTACAAAATACGTCTTCAGTTTTCTCTATTATATTACGAATGCCTTAACTGACATAAACAGACCACTGAAAATAAAAATCTGACCGAAAATGGCATTCATGGCTTTGCGCACGGTCCACAATTTCACGAGGGTAATATCTTTGTAATGGAATATTCTGCCAATTATAAAACAAAATATCCAAATCTCTTTAATAAGACTTGAAATAATTCGGTGAAATAAAAAAAATGTTAGAATCAATACAAATAACAAATCGATCATTAAGAAGTTAAATCTTTATATCGCTCAGAAATTAGATTGATATACCCTTCAAAAGATCACGCACGCACCATTAAAATATTTCACATTTGCACATTCTACTTCTTAGGTTTTATCTCTCTAAATTACCTCTTAAAATCTCTTAACATTTTTCTCCATTTAACTTTCACGTACTCACTCCGTTTAAAAGTGATTAATGATAACAGGAAAAAAAAAAGCGCTTGAAGTATTAATAAATTACCCTCTAGAGCTGTTTAAAGAGGATTTTATTTTTTTTTATGCACGCAAACGTGCTCGACTTTCCAGGGAATCATTTCAATGATATTTTGAAAACATTTTTGGAATATATTACAAGTTATTAAAAAAAAGTATTCAATCATCGTGGAAAAGATTTTTTAAAAATTTAAAGCACACTTCACTTGTGTTAAGTATTTTACATTTAATGGTTATGTTTATAAGCTCCGTATCCCAGTAGTTAAAATAAATGGGAACTTTATGCCAAGGTGCTTTATAATAATTCATACATATATATCATTTTCAGAAGAATTAATAGGTTAACGCTGAAGGTATAAATAAGTTAACTGGCATGGTTTAATACAAGATTAAATAAAATGGTGACTATATAATGGCCTTTTAATGAGTTTTAAATTGATTCTTTCTGACACACACATTTTTGTACATCTAAGATGGTGGTAAATGGAGGGATTTAAAGAAGATATTGCGATTAAATGGTCAATAAATGGATACTTTGATAAAATATTTGGAATTTTATTCTATAATTAACCAAATATTTTTTTTTGCAAGTCGTTTTTCGGCAATAACTTATTTCAAAACGGTAACGGTATCCATTTTCCATAACAGTTAATGCGCAGTGAAATGACTCAAGTCAAATGCGTTAATTTTTTACGAAATCGAGAAGACTAAAGGCGTTGACATCCAAACAGAATAAATAATAAGATGAGAAATTATATTTGTATTAAAACTTTAACAAAAGTAAATAAATAGTGGCATGAAACATATGAGGTTAATTATAAAATAATAATCTTATAAATTGTTAAATTACACTGCTTTCTCGTATTTTTTCTTGGAATAACTTGTGACGATTGATTTCACTAAAAGACGAGGGCATTTTATTATTGTGTCATTGATGCTCTCAGAAGTCCTTTGCAAACATTTTCATAAATTAACTTGGTAGCTAATAACACTAAAGCCATTAAAATAAAATAACATTATTACACAACTCAATAGATTACTCGTCCACGTTAAGCTAAGTTGCAAGATTTTTACAACATTTTTTAAAGCCTGCAAATAATAAGATATTTTCCTTTATTTGCAATATGCTTCCTTACTTAGTTAGTTTCATTGTAAGGAAGACAGCTTTACAGATATTTTAAAAATACTAGATCAGATCAGTCTAGCCCCGAGTCGCAGTCAGGTCCATGGAAGTAATTCCGAACTCAAAGATAGCGTTAGACCCGAGGCGGGCACTCGATAATCCGGCCAATACCGATGCCGGATCAATGACTGCTGACTAAGGCGATCTTATAAAAAAAATGAAGTAGCACCATTAAAGAAATTTAGTATACGGCGTTCGAGTTCCGATGCAAATTCTAGAACTTTCGATACATTGCAATGGGAGATATAAATAGTGGTGATACACAAACAAGAGAATCATCAGTAGACGAGCAGAGTGAAGAAATAGTTGAATAAAGTCTATCTTAATGTTGATCTCCAGATAATTCTAATTGATATGTGCTATCGCAGTTATTTCATAGCGATTCCCTCTGGTAATCTATTAATTACTGCAAGTGCTTTCTTTTTGTACTCTGTTGTTCTTTTTATGTTAACAGAGTTTCAGTGTTGTCTTGTCGAATAAAGGACCGTTATGTTTTATTTGATCCACTGGATGTTTCTTATCGTTTATTTCGTCGGACATACCGTCTTCAGAAACAAAGTAGGAAATTGTTCAATATTTAAAAAAGATTTGTGAAAACCCAAATTTTATTTTCTACAAGTAAATCTGTCAAGAATTCTATGAGAAAAATAAACTATTTAACACTTTCATCACGAGGGACGAGACAGCTCGCTATCTATTCAAGGTTTTTCTACATTATTGCATCGCATCTTATATAATATGCATATGTATCTTAACGAAGAAAGTGGGACGATGGCGGACTATTGCCGCGATGAACATGTTCGTTTATATTAATTTGCGTATCACGGAATATTTTTAATGACCCCAGTTACCCCTGTATTTCAGTAATATCAGAACAAAAAGTGACACTAAGGCAGTTTTTTTGCCCCTTTCCGTCGGTACGTAACATATGTTTGTCATTAAGAATAACTTTGGTGCACCACCAATTGAGATCCTCCATGGCCATCGAGCTCCAGAACTGGCAGATCTCGTTACCAAGACTTTTGGTGGAATATAGATTTTATTTGCACTTTATAGACACGACAACAACAATAAGAATAACAAAAGAATAGATAAAAGAAAACGATCAAATGTCTCTCGTATATTTTCAGAATCAAAAATATAAATATACTTTGGAAAATTTAACCTTTTATACTCGGAAAAGTAATTCGATGCAGAATTATTCACCTGATACAAATAATTTTTTATTACTCTGATAAATAAATATATAATTGTTTTAAGTCGTATTGCTTTGAAAAATTAATCTACAACTTTTTACCATCCTGTAGGCGTTTCTAACAAACAAAATTGGAAAATAAATAAAAGATCAAAATGATGCACCATCTTGAATGATAAGTGAAAGGCCATCTCTGTGCGAAGGGTTAAAAATGCCAGAAAACCAGTATTAAAATGAAATACAAAGATAGAATTACTCCAAAAGAAGAAGAAAAAAAAACCCACCAGTAAATCAATTAAATTCAAATCCTTTTAGAGTAAACTATATATTTCTAGGTCAGAATTATTTACATCCCAAAATCTAAACAAAAATAGAATTATTCC
>JAPMOQ010058488.1:21415-40458 GCA_026543055.1 Argiope trifasciata | reverse complement strand
ATATTTCTAGCTCAGAATTATTTACATCCCAAAATCTAAAAAATCCCCCTTAAAATAGGATTTTCATAAAAGTAAAGCTAAAAGACGAATCATAAAAAGCTAACCCAGCTTAAATCACCGCACCAGATTTCATCTCCATTTAAGAAACAACCTCAATAAACTAAATTCATTCAAAGCGTTCTCTTAAAATGCAAACACAAAGAAGTACAAAAATGAACTAAAATTCTTCAACGACTTTTTTACAAGATCATAGAACGAACAAAAACTCGTCAAAGGCCGAGTGATAGGCACTTCTATTGAATTCGCCACCCATACTCCTTAAAAGTTCACGCAAATGAAGGGCATTAAAGGTTGGAGCAGCACAAAAACTGCCACCAACTACTTTTACAGAAATGCCAACACTTTTCAAGACCCATAAAAGTTTCCAGGATTGCTTGGAGCAATAGATGCCCTTTTTTTTGAAGTAAATGTTTTGTCGACAGGATCGTTACTTGGAAGATCTTTTTTTCTTTCTTTTTTTCCTATTTTTTTGTGTGGCCACGAAGTGTTAATATTTGTTCGTGGTTAGTGGATCAAAGAGCATTGGAATGCCGCAAGCAAGGCACTCTCCCAGAGTGATAATGTGGCTTTTTGCTTCAGAGACTGCCTCCCCAAAAGGATAACTGACACTTAAAAGGTCTTCGTGGAGGTGATAGGAAAAAAAAGCGGCGAAGGAGGGAGAAAAAAAGATTTCTTGGCAAAGTACAATGAGATGGAAGGAAATAGGAGCCATGTTTATCTATTTAGTGTAATCTGAGAAATAAACCAATAGAAACTTGTTTCCCAAGTTTATGAAGTGAAGTAATTAGATTTAAAAAAAGAATGTTCGAAATGAAGGAATGAATAATATATAATAAAATAATAGATAAAACGAGTATGAAATTCAAAATCAAAGGAAAATACTATACAGTATAGTTAAAATAATATGAAGAACAATCTAAAAGCAATGCGTAGATTAGAAATTTAAAATAATTAGGTCAATATGCAGATTAGATAATTAAACTTCACGGGACAATGTGCAGGATGGATAAAAAATAATTGAAAAAAAATGTGTAGATTAGACAAATAAAATAATCAGGATAATGTGTAGAACTGGCAATTTAAATCATGGGGACAAGAAGGGGCAATTAAAAATCGCAGGAAAAAAATGTAGATTAGACAATTAAAATCATCGGGACAATATGTGGAATAGACCAAAAAACAAACAAAAATGTATAGATTAGATAATTAAACTCACAAAACAATGTACAATACAATTAAACTCAAGTAAAAAAAATAGTGAAATTATGATATTGATGAAATGAAATAGTAGAAGGTGTAGAATTGGTTAAGTAATAGATACACAAATAAAGAAAAAAAATTTCAAGTACTTTAAATGAGGTTAGATGTTTATTATTCGACAAGAATTTTTTTAAAAAAATAATTACAATCGAAATCCTTTATCTTTTGTTGGAAGAATAAAACAAGAGTTAGCGATGACCAAGGATATCATAACACTAAGTACATTTAAGCGAGGAGTAATTTTTTTTTATAGATCACATAGTTCTATTACTTTCACTTTTCCGTAAATGTAATATACAAAAAAGTATAGTAATCGTCCAAAAATTCGAACTCGAAATTTTGACGAATGCCCACATTTTAAAACTCCCTGAGTTTCAAAAACCCCACATTTGGAAAATATGTGCCTATTTGTGACAAAAGATTAAAAATTGCATTCAACTAGACAGTTGAAATTTGGCATTCGGTTTTTTTAGGCCAAAATTGCAGATTTCTATCACATTTTAAATAATATCTGAACCGAGGAAGCCCAGGCTGTTTGGTCGTTCAAATATAAATTAACACGATAGCTACAAAACGTAGAGAGCTAGACAGATAAGATTTGGTATACATATTTGTGTACAGCAGGTACATGTCAAATTATGAGCCAAATCCAACAAATAATTGACTGCCGTTTGGTCGGTACTTTTAGAAAGCAGTAAACAAGATAATTAAAAACGCACAGATTTAAATATATGAAATTTTTTTGACAATTGTAACTACAAGTGCAGTTTTGTTTCAGTTGGTCGAAGAACCACTACCAAGCAAGCGTCGAAAACCCAGTCCGCAATCCAGAAGTTTCTGTCTCTCTCTCTCAAGCCCAACCAGCACTTTACTGCTGTCCAAATTCCAGATCCTCAAATTCCATTCGCCCACGTCAGCTTTCCATCTGCCAATCACCATCAAAAATTTCCCCTGATTGTCGCCTCTGTCGTTCGTGGCATCTGACTGCCATCAATGACGATTCCAAGTCATTCTACTCTGAAACACGAGTCAATAATTCCATCATAAAGGTACACCCGGAACCCAGCTGAGCTTTTCTTTTGAAGGAACGACAGGCCCCATACCCACAATGAGCTTCACGTGTGGTCTAACGACAAGATGTGAAAAATCGGCGGAGATTCACCATTTCGAAAGCTGGCGGCGTTTAACAATGGAAACGTTAATAGGTTGTGAGCAGTTGTCGGGAAATGCCGCTAATCGTGAACAGGACACGGAAAGTTACACCTTATTTCCTTTGCTTAATGCTCTGTCTTGTCATAATCATGGCAACCGATTAATTAGATCTTGGCTTCAAATCCGAAAATCGATTCTATTAAAGATGCATTGTGTATGTGGGGCTGGTGTATGTCAAATTTAAATCATGGCCAAAACGTCTCTCCATTGGTGTGGAAAGGACGTTTGGAAAGGAAGATACAATTTAAATATATTCTAACGTAATAGCGCCTGTGTTAATTTCAAGCGAGACATTAGTATAAATGTTGGTGAAATAAATGTATTCAACATTTATAATATCGTTAAACTCATTGGGTTCTGAAAGTTTCACAAGTATAGGGATGGACAATAGTTTCTACTGTTGAAGTTGGTTTAAATTAGGATAGAAATTTACAGTTTAGAAGTAAAGAGAACAAAACAAATTTCATTCGCTTAACCTCTTTCCATTTTTGCAATACCTTTTTATAGAGACTGATAGGCAAATTTCCAAAAATAATACTTCGCGAACTCAGTTGGATTCAAAATGAGGATATTTATCAAAATTTCAAACAGTAAGGAAAGAAAAGGATTGGGTTTAATCATGGTATATATTTTCCAAACGACAATTTTTTGGAATAAATTCTTCTATTTAATATTTGCCAACAAAATAACATTTCGGGCATTTTTTTAAAACTTATGATCTAATAAAAAAGTTCCGGTTAGATATTAAATAAAGATACAAGATTCAGCCTTTATTCAGAAAATAGCTTTTCTTATCAAAAATGAAGAATTGTTGTCATTACTTTTATCAAGGCAAATGGCACATACAATATAAATTCTCTTCAGATCCTAATGATTTATATGATTTGCGAGATTGGTTGCTTGGTTTAATAGCTAAACTAAATCTTTTGCTGTAGCCGTTTTTAGGGGACGAGATTTATTTGAAAACAAGTTCAAGCTTAGCAATTTAAAAAAAAAACAATTTTGTTGAGAAATAAATTATTAGGAAACATACTTTTCTTATATTTTTACGTCCGGCTACTATATCAAACATTTAGTATTCTTAAAACGTTAGCAAGACGTTACCTAGGTCATTGCCCCAACGTAAATTCATTTTCTCGCATCTCTTAATATTCAGAAAGATAATATTTATTTTTAAAATAGCGTCATTAAATCTGTTATTCACTGTTTAAGTTTACACATGAGTAGATAATTGGAGTAAAATCAGAATGATAAGTTTATGTTAAGTTAGTGTCGTATACACTAGTTTTTCCATTCTTTAGAAACACACAATAGGAAAATTACTTTTATATTTAAATCAAATTTTGCTTTGTATTAGGTTGGAAACTATGAAACGGGCGTTTTCTGTTTAGATTTATCGTCATTCAAAGCCCGTTTCATAGTTTCCAATCTAATAAATGGTGAATTAATGACATTGTTAAAGGGACAGTGAACTTTAGGCTTAGTTTAATTTAGTTTAGTTTTACTAACATCCCGTTTTAAAGCAACACTAGGGATATTTCGGGATGGACCTTGTCATTTTGAACCACGGTCAGATGACGAGGACGACACTTGAATCGGCAATCCCTCTCCACATCATACCAACGGGAGGACTTTTAAAATGCATCAGACCCGCGCACACGACAGTTTTTCGGTACAGTCTCGAACCTGAAACACTCTGGTTCCGAAACTGAGATCTTAACACCAAGTCATCGCGGCTTCAACTCTATCAGGCCCTTTTGCGAATTATTCCTTTTTATGAATTTTTTTAAAGTAAAGTATTAAAATGTAAATACATGAAATTTTCTAAAAACTTTTTAAAACGAAATATAATATTTTTTAAAAACAATTGTGACACTTAATTTTTAAAAATTTCGAAGTATTTTAAACGATTTTAATTAATATTTTTTAATAGGCTAATTTAAAAGTTTTATATAATTTTCTCCTAATTACTAAATATCAACTAATTTGGAACAAAAATGTTATACGATTTTGTAATTCCATTTAAATTATAGTTTTTTAAAGAAATATTTTTATGCCCATTTACTAAATCGTCATGGGAAATATTTATGTTTTTTTGAAATGCGATTGACTTTAACTATCTTTAAATAAAAAAAAACACTTCGAAATATAAAACGCTTATTCTATTTTCTATTAGTGTTTAATGGAAATCTTCAGTGTCAGTTCTATTTAATTACTTCAAGAATTAAGACAAGGATATCTAAACCTAATAATAATATTATTTTGAGAAAAGTCATTAAGATGTACTTTTGCCTCTGAACCTCCAAAATTTTATTTTATTGAATAAAGCATTTTATAACACTGTTTTAGTTGTATACAAATATATATTTCGGTGATGCAATCATCAACATTTCAGAGCTCCCTGATCCCGTAAACACATTTTTGGAATAATGTCCGTCAAGAAAGATCAAAAGCTTTGTGAGCTAGACATATGAAACTTTTCTATAATTTTCACCAAATTTGTAGATTTCTATCAAATTTCGAACAAAACCTATTCAAAGGAGGTCTGCCTGTCGGAATATAATTTAACACGATACCGGCAAAACAAAAAAAAGCTAAATAGATATAATTTTGTATACAGATTTAAAATTTGAAAAAATATAAAAAATTTTAAAATTCAATTCCTACTTAAGGTCAACAAGAAATTTATTTTAGTTATTTAAAAAAAAATAATAATCAAAAAATTATTAAGTATCAAAAAATGATTGATTTTCTAAGAACTGAATTCACATTTTTCATCTTCACGTAAAAAATACAGAAATCCTTGCATTTTACCGAGGGAGGTACTGCCCGTTGAATTCAATTTTCGTTACAAACTGCTAAAACTCTGTTTAAAGTATTATTAAGGAATTAATTAATGAACTAATATTCTATTAAGAAACTGTATTGACATCAAGTGTCATTCACTGCAAGTTAAAAAAATGAATATGAACTTGAATTTATGAATAAATTTTTTATTAATGATTGAAAATTTGAACAAGACATATAAATAAATAAACATATAGGGAGAGTGTAAACTAATAGTAGGGATTGAATTAAGATATGCAACAAATTTCCAATTAAACCTGTCAAGACGTTCACTTCGATGTATTTTCCTTTTCACAAGCATATAAAAGCGATAACTCAATAAGGCAACGTAGGACATTTAATGCGTGGTTTTATCTATACAATTGTATTACTGGGGGAAATTTTAATTTTCTTCGTTTGGAAAAAAATATTTTCAAAAATTCAAAGTTTCCTGGTACTTATGCATTAACAGCGATTGATCATAAGAAATTGTGCATGATTTTTTTGAAGATATAGTTTCCAATGCCGCACGGATTAATAATATACTTCATTTATTAAAAAATATGCACAAACATTTTGGTTTCCAGACCACTTCCATTACTTATTTGGTTGGTTATTTTGTTTTTAACATTATATTTGGATTTATAAATGATAAAATATTGGAAATATTAATCATTACTTCTAATTATCTTACAATAAATTTTAAAAATCATAACGTTGAAATACGGCGTTTTAACAATTAAAAGATAAATTAACAATAATCGTCAATTACCATTGATAACAGCTATTGTTAATTAAAAACATTAACATTTGTAATTTTATTTTATCGTTTATAAAACATATTTGGATTTATAAACGATAAAATAAAATGAAATTACAAATATTAATCAAGACTCTAATTATCTTACAATAAATTTTAAAAATCATAACGTTTATATACGGCATTATAACAATTAAAAATAATAAACAATAGAAGTCAATTATCGTAGTTAAAAAAACGTTATTAACAACAGCAGTAATTTAACCATTAGACGAAAGACTAAAGTAGAATTAACAAAGAATTCGAATTTTGAACGTTCAAATTTTTCCATCACATTTTTTTTTACTGTATTGATTTTAAATTATTTTCCAAACTTTTGAATTGTCCTGCAACTTTAATTTAGAATACTTTTTCAACCAATAAAAATGTATCGCTATGAATTTGGTGATATCCTATCACCAAGGGAACTTCATTGACTCACACCAAAACGCTTGACCACAACAAATCCTGTCGATACTGCTACGTTCAGTGGTGGCGGGGTGGTCGGCTGTATGCAAGAAGAAGGAAGCGTTTGAAAAAATTTGAACGATACCAAAATGCTTGATTCACACCAAAATGCTTTTGGGAACGTTTGAAAAAAGCCAAAATGAAAGTGTTGGCTCTTTAATTTTGGTGTTTCCTGCCACAACTAGGAAGAAATACAGCTGCTCGCCAGAATTTCGAACAAAAGGAGAGAAAAACATTCCACTTTATTGTTCTACCGTAAAATGGCAGGCAGAAGAAGGAAGACCCCGTCCATTCCGGCGCATCATGAATTCTTGATGGTCCGGGGCCTTTGTTCCGCCGTCCATCAATGGGAACCACGGGGGCCTATTTGCAGGGCCCCGAGGGAAGGTTTCGAGCGCCGCTGGCGGCCGAGGGCGAGGAGTTAATATCGGAGAGAAAGGTGAATAATGATATCCTCGGTTGTAAGTGATGAAGTGAAGGTAAAAATAACATTCGGCCTTGCCTTGTTTGCCTTGTCTCTGCACGTCAATTCCTTTCAGCAGGCCAATGAGGTACGGTTACGGATTAGAAGTTGCTTTCAGATTTCTGTAGGAGGTCAGGAGAATAAAGGATAGATACGTTTAAGAGTTGAAAATTGTTGTTGTTTTAGTTATATTAATCGTATTTAGTTAAATATCTACCTTTGAACGGAGTCGGATACCTTAAGGAAATTTGATATATTGTCTAATCACCTGAAAGATGATTCTATGTCAAATTTTATTTTAAACAATTAATAGAATTATAAGCAAAATTAATGTTTCTTTATTATCCAGTATATGAAAACAATTAAACCTCCATAGTGTGAAAGTATATAAGTCGCAGTAACTTCTATTTTTCCCACCGTCTAGGCTTAGCGATAGCACATCTTCCCAGTGATATGGGCTTCCTGGATTCGATTCCTGGTTGTCCTTTTCTTGCATTATACCTGTGAGATGTGTGAATGAGAACCCCTGTAAAAACGGGTTGTGCAAGTGAATGCATGTGCCATTTGAGCAAGAAGCCAGGCTTCTGTCTTCGGGTGTTCAAGGGTCTTTACCTTCATTTGTCCCAAGTTTTTTAGTTATATTAATGTCCCGTTTAAAGCAACATTAGGGCTATTTTGGGATGGACCTCTAATTTTGAACCTCAAACAGATGACGAGGTCAACATTTGAGCTGGCATTCCCCTCTCTCCACCACGTTGTAAATCGTGGTTTCGGATTATTTTACATAACATTCTATCCTAGTGATCTGCTAAGTTCTCGTGAGCGACTAACTTTTCAAATAGTGACAACATTCTAGCTATAATAATTTATGGAAATAAAATTCAAATCTATTATATAGAATCAACATAAAATATTTTTTAAAATTCTTTATAAGGTCATGGGGGTATTCCCATCAAATTCATCAGTCTTTCTATGAAGTTATGTAGGTTGCATAAGCTCGGACAAATTTTTCTATGCGACAAACTTACAGGCTTGAGTGCCTTATCTCGTACAAAATAGTAATTTGTTGCCTAATGATTGATTAATCAAATTAAATTTATTCAATAAACTAAATTTATCAAATCCATCACTTTTTCAAGTTACTTTCAGTCGTAAAATAATTTAATATACTTAGACAAGAAATAAAAGTTCTTTAAAAGATTAAACCGTTAAAGATACTGCTAAAATTTGATGTTACAAAATTAAATATTAAAAAAAAAATCAGTAAAAGTTTAACCAATACTGTATCTTGTAATGACCGAGTCCGTGACAAAATATCTATTAACTATTAAATCTTCAGAATGTTTCTTCACAAGATATATTGACGAATGATCGCCAAAATTAAATGATCAACAGTATGCCAAGAATTTATAGATATTCTTCTAGGGTGTTGGCCTAAGAAATTTTCGCCTTACAGCTGATTATATACATCTACTGCCGAACCAAAAAATCGATGAACCTTCAGTGGAGTGAAAAATTCGCCAACCAATTCACCGAAAATTCACCAACCAATTCCGGATGAACGGAGCCGGAAGAATTAATTATACAAGGCTCACGTCATTATCTTACTCGATATGTAAAAGATAAACGAACGAAATCGAATTTAATGCGCTTGCGCATTCAGCCGTTTAGGTAAAAAAAAATCAGCTGCTCTGGAATGTGGCGGTGCACAGAAGAGGGTACCTTAAAAATGCATGAGTCGGATGTGAAAACTCAGACTCCCGCAGCGGGTGTGCGTGCCTCCCTCGCGTGTCCCTGGTGACACAGTTTGTGCCTCTTTTCGGGATTGGCGATAGAACATGTATTTCGGATTCTTGATTTCTATGTTAATATAAATGGTCTGGAACTGATGCATTAAGTTCAAATTTTTGGAGAGAATTTCATATATTTAGTAAGAAAGAGAATCACAATGCCATCAGATGATGAATGTTTACATTAAATTTAAAGGAATTAGCTAGATTTAGGTCAAAATTTGAAGCAACAGAACGCTTATTTGGATCTCACAATTCAGGACCATTCTTCTGATGACAAAAGCGATACTTGAATCAATTTTTCTTTAAAATTTTGGCCAGACATAGATGGAAAAACATTTGACCTTGAAGGATTTCAAAACCATCAGGCAAGCACATATGGCATATCTTTGTGAGGACCAAATATGCAAGTCGAAAAGAACCGGAATTTTTAGTAACCAATAACCGGTTACTCCGATCTGCCTGAAGTCACATGGAAAAATCTGAATGACCGGGATAGCAACGGTGGGTGGAAACTGTGGTTGAGTTCTGAGGATTATCACCGGCCAAGGTACAACTCTACCTACGGGAAATATGTCCGGTCCCAGACGTGAGGCATCGATCCCTACATTTTTTCCAATCTTCTGATGACAAAAGTGATACTTGAATCATCAATTTTTCTTTAAAATTTTGGCCAGACATAGATGGAAGAACATTTGACCTTGAAGGATTTCAAAACCATCAGGCAAGCACATATAGCATATCTTTGTGAGGACCAAATATGAAGTCGAAAAGAACTGAAATTTTTAGTAACCAATAACCGGTTATTCCGATCTGCCTGATGTTACATGGAAAAATCTGAATGACCGGGATAGCAACGGTGGGTGGAAACTGTGGTTGAGTTCTGAGGATTATCACCGGCCAAGGTACAACCCTTCCTACAGGAAGTATGTCCAGTCCCATATGCGAAGCATCGACCCTCACACCTCTTACTATACTCACTAGAGTGGCGTGAACCAATCACCATGTTTCTCATCCTCAATTATGAGATGTCCAACAGTGGGATCAGAATTTTTAGTAAGGTGCAAGTAGGAATTCTTACTTAAATTTTAACTATATAAAAGGCAAAATAGTACTTAACATACTCGACATAATTTTGACAAAACTTGATAAGCTAGACAAAGCCGTAGAAGTCATTTGCCCTAAGGGTTATTTAATACATACCCCTATTCTATGTCTTTACCGCTCACTAAAAATATAACACTTGAAAGAGAAAAAAAACTCATTTTATTTATTAATTTATTTATTAAGGTATCCGACTAGGTTAAAAACGCTGGTTCTTGACAGCGAATTTATTTGATATTCGTATTTCTTATAATTTAGTTTAATTATATTAACGTCCCGTTTAAAGCAACACGAGGGTTATTTTGGGACAGACCTCGTAATTTTGAACCAAGGTCAGATGACGAGGACGAGACCTGAACTGCCCCCCACTCTCCACACCACACCAGAGGGAGGACATTTGGCCAGACAGATTTCTTATAGTTCAGATTTTCCTCTTTCCAAAACAGTTTATCTTTTCTAGGAAAAGGAAAAACCTGACCTCTCATCCAGGGTCACATATTTTTTCGGCTAAAATTTACCTATAACTTCAGTTTTCTCAAAACTTTAATTTTCGTAAAAATTCTCCTCCGTTAACAGGATATCTCAAAAACTAATAAAGGTATTTACATAAAAATTTCAGCACGTGTTTTAAATAATATGTACAACGAAATGAACCAAATGTTTTATTGTGGATGAATTACTTTTTCATTTAAAGGTGTTTTTAAAGAAATTAAGTTCCGAATTTTTTTTAAAAAAATGCATATATACGTATATTTTTACCCGTAATATCTCTGTATCTCAAGATTTTTCTTAGATTTTGGTTCATTTCATTCATCATTATATTTTATAACATGTTTACAGAGAAACATAGGATTGTTACAGTACAATATTGTGTAGAGTGTTAAGTATTTTGATTAAATTTCATTAAAATTTACTACAAATTCACCTATTTCTCAAAAAAAAAAAAAAAACATTTTCAAATATTTTTTTCGTATTTAGTGAGTTTATAACTGACAATACATCTAAAAATTTTAAATAGGTTTAAAAAAACGCATTTTTTCAAAAATTTTCCTTTGAACGTAGTCGGATACCTTAAATTCCAAACCCATTTTAACTCATTCTCTCTCGTGTAATGTTCCCTTTTTAATAACCCTAAACTATCGGCCATCAAAAATACTTTATAATAGGGTTGTCAACATTATATGTTCAAACTTGCATTAATTTTGAGACATCCTTTATTTCAAATAAAGATCAAACTCCTTCATTAATTCCATTTAACGGAATAACAGCAGCAACAACAAAATTACCCATCCATATTTAGTAATGAAGTTACGGAAAGTTGTTAATGCATTGTCTATAGGAAATGATAACAAAAGAATATTTAAAATCTTAAAATTCTGATACTTCATATAAGGCAACCGTTTAATGAAATGAGCGCACTCATTAAATGTTTGTTAAAATTCGGTTTCGCTTCGCCCTTCACTCAATTATGTATATTAAGACCTTTCATCTGCAACGTATTAAACAAGAACGAGAAGCAAATTATTGTTTTCAATAGATTCTTCTTTCGTTTACCTGGTTTTCATTAACAATAATCTCAGTTTCATGTCTGACACTTCCGAATGTTTAAAAGTTGGAAAAATTCCAAACGAACCAGACAGCTCTTGCAACTGGAAACTCTGGACTTTGTAATTAACTTTAAATTAACGACAACACGGAAGAAAGGAAAAGTGATAAAAGATGGGGAAATTATTTAAGGGAAAAACACTTTTGACATGTGACAAGGAATAATGCAACAATCTGAAATTCTGTGAGACGGGGGAAAAAGTTTGGGCAAAGAAGAATGTTGAGATGAACATTTCAACGAAGGTTACATGACGGTCAAATGTGAAAGAAAATGTTAAGTTGTTTTTTCTTTTAAAGATAAAACGGA
The DNA here is from genome assembly GCA_026543055.1 of Argiope trifasciata. NCBI lineage: Eukaryota > Metazoa > Arthropoda > Arachnida > Araneae > Araneidae > Argiope > Argiope trifasciata. The sequence goes on along the minus strand of JAPMOQ010058488.1, from coordinate 28,564 downwards.
CGTTAAAACAAAGTTTCCGATTTTCAAATGTAACGTATATATGAGTAAAATTTCAGAGTTATGGTAACAAAATAAAGAGTATAGAGTCTTAACTTGGGGATACTTTCATCAAATTTTACTTTCAGAGATTGTTAAAAATAAACCTAAAATGTCTATACAACAAGTCATAAAATTGGCAATAGATGTCTATATTGAGCAAACGAATAAATATATCAAAAATATTATTTTTAAAGAAGGCTGCAATAAAATGATTAATTAGTTCCTATAATAATAATATTTTATTATTTGAAGATGAAAATGAAATAATGTTCAATATTATATATAATGTAACGCCTTTTAATCCAATTTAAAGCTCAGTTGCTTCCCTAACTTTTGTCTTAATTTAGCTCATATTAATTTCATTCTAAAATGATGAATTTCCTGATCAAATTCCATTTTTTATTGAATTATTTTTTAAATGCGCTCTAAACAATGCGCTCTTACGGCAACAAAATGAGGAGGAAATGAAAAGAAAATTTTGTTGCCGAAACAGCAAGTCTCGGTATTTTCCCCACGCCCCTAGTGATGGAATAAAAATTCCTAATGTTTACCATGTTCTTTTAAATATAACGAAATTTCCCTTTCCCAAGTCTGCATATCTCTAAGAAATCAGTATAAAAAACTAATAGTAAAATCAGTGAAAAGAAAAATTTTGGTCTCTTTTAATCTTTTATCACAATTTAGACTGATGTATCCCATTGCTTTTTCCGTGTACAACTTATGCTTCCACTTTATTTCTGCAAAAAAATTTACACACACACATATTATATATATAATATATATATATGTATGTATGTATGTATGTATGTATGTGTGTATGTGTGTATGTGTGTGTGTGTGTGTGTGTGTGTGTGTGTGTGTGTGTGTGTGTGTGTGTGTGTGTGTGTGTGTGTGTGTGTGTGTGTGTGTGTGTGTAACTTATTGAAATACAGAAAAATTATTACACATTTATAAACAAAATCTATAGCAAATGATCATTTATTTAGAATTTAGTTCTATGCTTTTTACTTAAAAAAACTATCAGCAAGTAGTCAAAAGGGTTTCTTCTAAGCATCTAATTAATTAAATGTAGAAGCTTGGTAAGAAAAGTCTAATTTAAAGCCCAGTTGATTCCTTAATTTTAATCTTAATTTAGTCCATATTAATTTCATTCTAAAATGATGAATTTCCTGATCAAATTCCATTTTTTATTGAATTATTTTTTAAGTGCGCTCTATGAAACTACAAGTCTTGGTATTTTCTGTCTGACGATTTATTACTGAACTACATTGTTATACTTTTAAGAAACTAGCTGCTAAGGCCACTAGATAGTAATTAGATAGATTATAAATGACAAAAATTACGTCGGCGGGATTGACAAACATTTCTTAAAGAAGATTAATTATATGAAAATTGGTTCTGAACATATTGACAACAGTATCCTTGTGCAAATTAATTGTGAAATTAACAAAAAATCCTTACTTTACTCTTTATTAGTTTTGATCCGTTTTACCACTTCAGTTTAGTTAGATCAACGAACCGTTTTGAAATCACTCAGTCTATTTAGCGTGAAATTTGACGCAGTATCTGTTAACGAGATGATGATATCTGAATCCATATTCATCTAATTTTGACGGTTAGTACAAAAGGAAACGGATTAAATAGAAAGATGCAGGTAGTAGATTTTCAGAGAAATTTAGTCTTGAACTTTCAACCATTCCATTACAAAATGAAAACTTAGCAACTAAATTAGTGGCTCATATAACAATAAATATAAATTTAGAAAATTATTTTTTCTTATGCTACTGATCAGACAATTACAAAACTATTTTATTGTATCTGTAAAAGTTATCCAAAACAAGTTTGCTATGTATTAAATTATATGCTTTAAAACCTTCCAACAAAGAGTATCATCAATGAAAATTGAGATTTATATACTTTCAATGGATGCCAGATCAAAATTTCCTCGAGATTGGCAGAAATTCTGCAATGAATATGGCAACAAAAGATTCTGGAACATACAAGAATTATGGCATTACCTCTATTAGTAACCGAGATCCAGAGATTTTTCAAGAAAATTCCACATCTATAAGAAAACTACAAATTGCTCAGATGGTAAGCGATTCCTCTTTTTTGGAGTGTTGATCTCAAATCTTTAGATGCACTCTGAATGGTATTGCAGTTATAGTTTTCTAGTGTTACAGGTTTCTGAAAGTGCTGCTTTTGTAACAGCCTCGGCTATGTTTTGTTACTTGTGTTTCTTGTTTTCTAGCGGAATAAAGCGTTTTTTGAGCTGTCAGGCTTATCGCACCATATCGGAAGGATTTTACGTTGCAGTATTGTAAGACTCCCACTCCTCGATTCTCAACGAGGAAGGTTTCAAACCGGTCCGGACAAAGGTCACGTGCTGTCTGAGGGGGTGAGACGCTGCTGAAAGGGACCAGAGGAGAACGACGAGGAACGGGATAAGGACGAGAGACGCTGAAGGAAGGTCGTGTCGTTCGCCATGAACGGACTTGATATCTTCGAATGTTTTTTATGTATATCGTCTGTAAATATTGAACTAATACAATAATCAAGAATATGATTTGTTCGTGTACTCATTTCGATACAAAGTACACTATGGGAATAGATGATCAACAAGATTAGAGTGGATTTAGATATTGCCAGAAGATAAATGGATTAAACGCGGCAGCAGCTATCTTGAAGGTAAAGCTAAGAATACACGATACACGTGGAGAGAGAGGAGGAAAATGCAATTAATTATTATCCTGATACAAAATGAATAGTCATTATCCTGATACAAAATGCAAAAAATGTCAAACTAAGCAATTGCTTTAGTTTTTTCTATTACTCCTGCTACATCATACTAAAAATACCACAAAAATAATATTTTAGAATTTCTTCATCATCTTCGGTGCTTCCAGCAAGCGATGGAAGGGTGGAAAAACTCGTGCCAGCACGGAAACACATGTCGGAATGAGTTAGTGCCGTGTTCGGACACCCTCTCTGGGTGATGGGTGTGCGCCACATTAGTTTCCGTGACACGAACGCCAGGACAAGCCCCCAGGCACGTGATGCAATTTAAAAGCAGCCATAAAACCTCTCACCCCCCACGATTTGAATAGACGACGCCTCCACGTACAGAATTTAAGACGCTAAGTGAATGGAAGGGAATTCGATTTCGTTGGAAAGAACAGAAGAGGAAAAATTTATGGTATTCTCGTATAGCTAAGATATCTATTTTCTAACCGAATGTCTACGAAGATTTTAAAAGGCAAAATATCGATCCGTAACAACAATGCTAACATTATATATTGAAATAATATTTATCAAATTCAGGAATTAATACGGTTTAAGGTCTACTAGATACCAAATACTACTGCAATTGTAGCCCTCATCAAGGATATTAATTGATTACATTTATTTATACAACGGCAACTTTCTAATTTGCAATAAGTTGCTAAGATTCTCGAATTTACATTCTAAAATTCTGCAATTTGAGGATAAGGGGATCTTATTTACAAATTCATCAAACAGTTGAAGGGTTTGCTGCCAAAAGGAGGTAGCTCCAATTATTCAAATTTGCAAAGGCGGTAGAAAGCATTTGAAAAATCTGAGAATCTATCTTCCAATGAGATAGATCTATCTTTTTGTCCCCAAATAAACAAGAATTTATTTTTACCACATGTAACTTTTAACATAGGAGGAATTTAGAGTTACATGCACTAATTGGAGCTGCATCCTTTTTGCAGCAAAACCTTCGATTATTAATTAATTAGTTCATTATCAACCATTTATATAATGCTTCTTAAATTGGTCCTATAAGGAAAGCACAGTTTAAATTTAATAATATTAACATATCATTTCGATACAGTAACTATTTTTGGCGAGACTTTAATAAGTTTTAATTGGGTTAGATGACGAGGATTACATTCCCTTACCAAATTTCAATATTATAACATCCACAAAATAAGAAACAAAAGTTTTCTGCATTAACTTTGAAACTTCGATCTACAGGAATGTGTATTAAACCACATACAAGCACACATTTTATTATTATTACAAATGACAATCCAAATACGCCCTGGGGCATACGGATAAATCAGAATGACTGAACCAGCCGGACAGCATTGGAAGGAACTAATGTTAAGTCCCAAAGCCACTATACAACCATTACGCCAGGAGTACAACCTACTGTCCCATCCATATTAGGTTGTAGTTGACCCCACATTATTTCTATATCCACCCGAGTGGGAACCATCCATCACAGAAGAAGCTGATCATTCATTTTTTTTACACGAATGTACACGAAATATAGTAAAAGAAGTTATTGTAATACTACTAAAAGTAGATACCATTACAATATAGTAAGCAAGCACTAAATTATTTGCGTTGATATAAATAATTGAAATAAATGACATAATCTACAAGATTAGTAACCTATTTGAGCTGACTGAGACTGTAATCTACAAGAACAATCGAAAACTGGTTAATATGAATTAAATTTTAAATCGCGATTTCTTTATTTTATTAGGTTCTTAAACATATTCAATTTAAATTATAGAAAATAAGTCCATATAAGCGATGGAAAGCAAAATTACAGGTACGTAGCAATATTAATAGAAATTATAGAAAAGATTTCTAGCCTTTTACGACCAATTTGAAGATTCTTTGAATTTTTGTTGGTCGTTAGTTTCTTATCCAAGAATTTTGGCGACTGGTTGTAAAAATAATAATAAGATCATTTAAGGGCGATTTTATAAAAACATTTCTTCCTCTGGTTAATACGATACTTTCCGATACAATAATATGTTACTTTTTAAAACACGATTTTTTTCATGATGTAACGTTCCCCTTACCCATTTCCAATAATTGCATTTCCAGTCGATTGAATCACTACCTGTTAAAACCCTCCAATGTGAAATGTCTTCAGATTGCCAGATGGGGAATCTTCTTCACCCAAGAGGTCATCGCATCTGGTCATTAGTGATATCCAGCTGAAGAACTACACGTGGGTTTTCATTGTTTAAGAAAAATTTATTGCACCTTAAAGGGGAAGGAGTGTCTGGATGCTAAATTTTCCCATTGTAAAGAGACCATAATTAACACGTGTTCAAGAACAGCGAATCACGAAGACGCATCATTAACGGCTTCCCACGATCAGACTAGTGACCGCTGAGGAGGACATTTTTCTGAACAACTATTGGGCGATGGAGAGATCAAGTGCACCGATGTGAAATAAGAGGCGGAAATTGGACAGAAAAAAATTCGTTTTTTAAAGAAAGGGGGAGATAAACTTTTCTTGCGGATTGCTGAATTATGCTCGACTAGTTGAAATTTTGCAGATTCCTAGAGCTAACCCTGGAGTAGCCGTTTTAACCAACAACGTAATTTCTTGTGATGTTATTTCTCCGATTTGATGGAGAACTTATTTCACGATAAACCTTCAACTGTTGTGTTAATATCATCAATTTCCAAATGGTGTAAATGTTAATTATTTTAACCTAAATTAAAACAAGTTGTTCTTATACATACACATATTGCTGTAAATAAACGAATTGTCTGAAATTCTACTCTTAATTGATCGGTCAGGATCAAGACATTACAAAGAGAGCAAGTTTTCAGGACAATATTCAAAAGCAAAATACACAAAAGGACAAAAGATAAAAGGAAAGGACATTCTTTTACTCTGCACAAACACACGACCAAACAATCATCAACAACTGAACAAAAACCGCCAAGAATTGAACACACTCAATAATAAATCACACTCAGTAACTGATAAACTTAGTTATTTCAAAACAGGCAATGCTGCTTCAACATTTCACGAATCACACTCCCGTTATGAAAAATTCCACCTACGCTCTTTTATTGGAGGGATCTGCAAAAAGAATATCTGTTCTTTTTCCAACAGTTTGAAAACATACTACCTTATATAGCGAACGGCACCATTTCGAAACCACCATTCTATGTATCCTCTGGAATGTGTTTCCAGAAATCCATTAGGGAATAGTTCGCAGAAAGGCACAGCTTTTTCTAAAATTAAGCCCGCGGCTCCATCGATTTGTAGCAGGACACTGCTGGGAGAGGAGGAGGGGTCAGGATTTAATGGTCACAGACTATAAAATCTCTCACCCAACTTGAGCCATACTGGCTTCGCTGGAGTGGGAACTTAGGACCCAGATGCACAGCGTGGTACAAATGGAAATATGAGATATACATGTACTATTTCCCGGTAATATTTATAAATAAATCTGACGAAAAATAATCCCTTTTTGAAATTTATCTGCAGTAGATGTCCAGGATTTCTCGCTTTGAATACTTCTGTTTTTCATTAAAAAAATAGTCACCACGAAATGTTTGTCCGATAATCAGATTATAGTTTAAAATTTGTTTGAAGCTTCAACTGTATCCTAATTAGTTTGATTATGTTTAAAATCACTAATTTGCTCAAAAAATCAAATAACGATTGATTTCAAGTTAGCTGATTTATGATATTTGAAATTCATTATAGCAAGTTCTACAAAACAAAGCTTCAAATTATTCAAACGTACGCTCAACAATTCTCAACATTGCAGAGCGTATGTTTGAATAGTTTTCAAAGATAAAAAAATGTTCAAGAGGTCCCCAAAATTTTAACTTAAGTTTATGCCGTAGTATATCATCTGTTAAATATGATATGCTGGGAAAATATAATGTTTGAAGCCCTCTATCCTGACAGCTGGACTTAAATTAGGATTTACAGCACAGCAACCACATTTGGTTCATTGCTCTTTTTTAGATGTTTAAAATTTTAAAATCCTATTCTTAAAAAAAATTTATTAATTAAAAATCTAAAAAAGATTAAAGTTCTTTCTTAATTTGGGGCATGTTAATAGCAAAATCCATTTTGAATTAAATATAAAATCTGAAAAAAATAAACTTTTAAATAATAATTAATTTTATGCCAGTATATATTCTTCCATTCATTTGAAACATTTTAAAATTATATTTTAAATATACTTTTTACTATTTAAATTATTGTACTTATATTTAAAAGCATGAAAAATGATTTTTACACACACGCGCACACGCACACACGCACACACACACACACACACACACACACACACACACACACACACACAC
>JAPMOQ010058488.1:0-21405 GCA_026543055.1 Argiope trifasciata | reverse complement strand
ACACACACACACACACACACACACACACACACACACACACACACACAATCTCAGCTATGCAATGAAGAACAAAGTTAAATAAAATAAAACGAATCAAGGCTAAAATACAATCACGATATATTTCGAACAAGAGGTTCTAGAATTAATTGTTTTTTTGGCTCTTTATGCCTATGTTAATTTCATTCTATTTTAAATTCATAGCATTAATTCTAAGATAAAGTTGCATGCCGAAAAAAACTTCTTAAGATCATCATTTTCTTAAATATACTCTTATTTAAATATAATCACTATCAAAAGAATATCTCATTACTAAAACTCTTATTTAAAAGCTTCTTTCTACAAATTTTCAGAGAATGCCTTCCAATTCAAAATTTTATTGTTTTAGAGCAAGATAGAAACATTAAAATTGAAAGCATTAAGTGAAGTAATTTGTTTGATTTGACTAAATATAATACATCTGGAGCAGTAAAAGTTTTAATTGTAATAAAAAATTTTATAAAAAAAACAGGGTATCAACCGACTATTTCTGGATAAACAAGTAAGCACATTGGTTTACAAAAAGAACATATCTTCAGATCGTTTGGCTTGTCAGCAATAATATTTTTATTAATATTAATATTTTATTATATTATATTAATATTAATATTTTAACTTATCTAATACTATAATACGAGGAATGGTTGCCAAGTCGAAAATCGCCCCAGAATTAATAAACTCCGGTAAACGTGGGGGGTCTGGGGTTTTTGGCCACGAGGAATCGATTGGCGCCGGTTTTGAAGCGCTACGGTCGAGCAATTCGGAGTTACAGATGGGATATTTTCAAACTTTATTAGTTCGCCATAATGGCAACTTAAATTTTCAAGCGGTAACGTGCTGCCATCTATAGCCAATATGGCGAACTAATAAAGTTTTATGTTTATGCTGTTATAGGTTTATAATATGTTTCTTATGTATGTATATATGTTTGGTTTTTCTAAATAAATTTGTCAAAGATATTGAACTTCAACACACTTCAATCTTTACCTTTACTTTATCTTTGTATAGAATAGTTCCCTTTCCAAACTCTAACTTTGTTTAGAATAGTTTACAATGGTGCACTTTAACCGGTTATCTTTTCACCAATGGTTTCACAAATTTTCTTATAGCATGTATTGTTTTGATAAATCACAATTGAAAATTTAAATCTTCGAGTTAGCTTCGATACCTGTTTTCTCCGAGCGGAGCTCGGTCACTCGCTGGTTATATTAATATACAATTAATATTTTATTTTATTCTTTATTTTAGTACGAGTATAAATATGATTTAAATACAATGGAGTTGGAAAACTAAATGAGGCAGTTATTTCATGTTCTCAAATTCACATTTTTTTCCCACAATGTTCTCAAGTTCACAATTTTTTTTTCCACAATGTTCTCAATTTCACAATTATAGAAAGTTCGCAGAATAATATGAAAAGTATTATCCAATCGCTGATTAACAATTTAAGCATTCTAAATTAAAGATATTACGCTTTTTAAAAACTTATTTTAAAGCTGAATGTTCATTGCATTGAAAAAGATCCATCTTTTCGTTATTAATACTTTTTTCATAGAAAATAGCGGCTCAGAGTTCAATTTAATTTTGAAGGAAAGATTTCACATGTTGATAATAGTGGAAAGGAAAAGTTTATCTATTATTATTCATTCACACTTAAAAATATAGGAAGGAAACAAAAACGACAGAATAATAAATTAGACAACAAGGGAAATACATTCTATAATAATCAATTAAAATGTAAATAAAAAGTATCCTCTCATGTTCCACAGTTAAATTCCATGGGCGTCAATTCTCGACAATTTGCATAATTAAAACATCCATTAAAACACAGCTTCGTTCCATAAAAAGAAAACGTAGACTATTTGATAAATCCCAAGGCGTAAACATCATCAATTATGATGCCTAATTTTTGAGTTTTTGTTCCGAGCAATTAAAAAATAAAAGAAAATGGCGTTTTAAGTCTTAAGGTGAGCGTTTCGTTTTACATAATGGGAATTATGCAAACGAAGCAAATAAACAATCATAATGAATTTTGAATCTCCAGCACCATTTATAATTAATGAATCGTGATTAATCAAATTTCACCGGCTTCAAGAAGACATTCAGTCAAACAGTTTCAGAATGTTTTAATATTCAATACTTTACAATTAGAAAGATTATTTGGACACAACAGAAAAAAAAAGAACAATTATAAGTTTTTATCAGAATTTACAATTGCATTTTTGATGTCATCAAAAATTCAAAATTAGTTCACATGATTTATTAATTTTTTTTTTGCAGATTCTTTAATTCAGGTGGAATTACGAAAATTCCAGAAACATATAGCTTGCAGATTATTCGTTATTTTTTTTATCCTTTTAATAGTTGAAATGATATAAAAATCGTAATAATCCGATACAGAATTCAAAATGAGAGAATAAGGAAATTTAAAAAGATTGTTTTGATTAATAAATTTTGTCATAGTACATTACATTTTACAAGTAAAGTAAACAGCGTTTTGGAAACAATGTTTTTTTTATAAGGAACTGAAAATTTCTTGGGTAGTGTAAATTAAAAGCAATATCCAATAATAAACAACAGTTTTACTTTATTCCACCTATAAAATGGAAATTTTGAGAGGTTGTTTTTAATGAAGCTATCTAATGTGTTAAAAGAACAGGTAGTATGCTTCAGCAACGATTTCCTGATAAATTAATAAATAATTCAAACATGTCCCAGTATCAAAGACGTAATAATATATTTATATACGTAATGATATTTTAAACTCTAATTTCAATTCTAATTAATTTCTAAAATTTTATCGTAATTCAGCATATGTCAACTTCAATGTTAAAATATTCTCTTATTTCCTGACCCCATTCCATGTTTTCAATCCAATTAATTCAAGAGAAGCCTTGTAAAAATGTTTACATTTGCATTTTCACATCCTCTGCGTGAAAGGAATAGAAAAATGTCCAGCAAGCACATTCTTTTAAAAAGATCCCCATGTTTACCTTCACAGATTCGACATGTGTGAAAAACCCCTATCAGAATCTGAATAGTATATAAGAGCTGTGAAAAAATATTTTCTCTGTCTGGCATCCATTTCTAACACATGCCTGTCTTGTTTGGGGTAACGCCGCTAAAAGCAATATTAAACTCTTTAAAGCCCTTGACTACTCCTCCCTTAAAAAATTCATGCGAAAACTTAACACAAGCTTCTTCAATAACCTTGAAAATATTGATAATGAAGCTATCAACAGTATCCCAAAGTAGGACCCCAACCCTAAAATCAAACGTTCCCAAAACATACTACTCTAGCATACTGCTGCACCTTCGCTACCATCAATAACTAATAGGAACACGTCTTTCGATTATCAGCACTCTCTAAGTCAATCACAAAGCTAGATTCATGAACCTTCGTTGAACGTTTTCCCACTTACTCAGTACAATAGATCCATACTATTCTACAGTTCATGTCATGATATTAAAAGGGAATTTTTAGACAGTCACTTCATTAAGGAGATAGTCCTTTGAGCAAAGGACGGGTGCTCTGAGAATCATCTCATAGAACTTGAACTATTTTCCCTGTCAATATCTCATGCTATATAAGATAAGGGGAAAATGATTTGTCACTCTTCCCCTTCTTCTACTCTTGTAATGCGCTGTGAGAGAACATGCCTTGTCTGCGCCTCTCGTAAATAAATTATGTTCCCGGGATGGATTAAAGGGAACTTTAAAAAAAAGTCTCTTTACTATGTTTGAAACTGTCATCTGCTTCAAAAGTTATATGCTTACACACACACACATAAAAGTAAGAATAACGAAAAACCGACCTGTATGTGTACAATGAGAAGTTCGAGACGTTTTATTGGTCAAGTGAACACAGATCGAAATTTATAAAGCTTAAAGAAAATCAATTTTTGCAGAAATCCACACACACCATTGTTAAAGCAGAAGCAGCGCAATAGTACTCACAAAAAGATTAAAACAAACACCTCCTAGGTTGAATGGATACCTCTGTTCATATAGTCTCTGTATGTAATTGATTTTCTTGAAGAATCTTGGCTTCTAATATTTTTTTATCCCAAATCAACGCCATGGTCGGGGATCACTGGCCTCATCTACTCTCAGCAATAATTCAAATACATGTAAATCTTTTTTTCCTACACAGAGGAAAAACGCTTCACATTTTCAACATGCATGTTATTAGCAATACTTAAAATTCAAATACTCAGCAGACAGAATAATTAGACACAAAGTATCGCAATTAATACTTCTGAGATAATGTTTTTTTTAATTTGCTTGAACCACTAAATATCTTGACAAGGAAAAAATGTTTAATCCATTCCCATTCGATGACATACAAAAAAAATAATTATACACTCTAAATATAAAAAATATATAAGTTAAAGTAGCAATTAATTTTAAACATTAAAATCATTTGGTTTTTATAACTTTTTTACAATTCTTATATGGAAAGAAATCATCCTTGAAATTGAGACATTCAACAGAATGACTAAGAAAATATGAAGAATTTTATGTTTTATAGTTTCTTGAGGCACTGGTAAGGCTTGTTGTAAATACGATGAATCATGCAAATGAAAAATGTTTCATATTTTGTCTAAGTAATGGTTCGAGATTTTTTTTTATACATAAATAGCCATTTTCAGAACATATTTATAAAATGAAGAATTCGTAAGTCAACAAAATAAAATATGCATGTCTAGAAGACGGGTCTATTTTTTTTGTTGGTAAAACGTGCTGATTTTTGCATTCTTAAAGATGCAATAAAACACACTGCAATCCATCATTAATTGCCAAGATTATAAAAAAACATTTTTATAAAACATGATCATAACAGTAAAGTATTAAATGCTCTTAAAAATTCTTACATACAAATCATAATTTTCCTTTCATCCTCATTTTTTTCTCTATGTATAAAAGACCTAAAATACATTTTTCATAAAAAAATAGAAATAGAGAATTTCAAACGAGATTTACGTTGCTGAAATTCGAGAGTGCTTTTTTTCTTAATGAATTTGAATCTATAGAAAAAATGATGTAGAGATGAATAAGAACAATAAGTAACTGTCACGTTATACTGCTAAGAATTAATTTATTATTTTGGAGAGAATAAAATAGTTTTTGCTACTTTATTCACCACCCTCAAGACATGCAGATTGCCTCATCGTGGCAAGGGAGTGTTTCTGGGCAGAATGGGTTAAGTAAGTCGGGAGTTTAGTTCATCGTAAAGCTACCCTAGGCAAGAAAGCCAATCCATTAGGGCCAACAAAGATCTACAGGTATCGCAAATAAGTCAGACTAATGTATTTGGTGCTCCAGTCTTAGGACACAGAAGCAGCCCCTTTTCACTATCTATGAATTTGTCCGGGCCTCATCATGCAGGATCTTATTTGACTATCCATTCTTAGTGTTGGACTTCTTGGTGCACAATTTCATAGACTTGATATAGCTCTGATATTGTTGGAGATGTGCTACAACATCCTTTGTTCAAATTTAATATATTATTTGCTATATAGAAAAGAAAAAGGGGAGTAATATTGGAAACGCATGAAAAAATTCTTATCTAAATATATTTCAATCACCGTTCTGTAATGATTTAATCAATTTATTGACCATATTACCTAGGAGTTGTAAAAAGATAAGCGACCTCTGATTAACAACATTTTAATTTTAACCATTCTGACTTAAAATGTTCTTTCGGTTGATGTTAAATATTATTTTACGAAATGCAATTTACTTTTTTAAAAATATACTTTTAGTATTGATTTAGATTAATAATATGGTGACATTCCGGTAGTAGCTTGCAGAGTTGAGTTGACTTTCCGGCGTGAGTTGAAGTGATGCTATGTTGTGTTTTATTGTGTTAAAAATGAAAGGCATTGATGCCTGGAGATAATATTATATCAAGTGAATTAAAATGGTCATGGGATCTGAATTACAAATGTTGCAATGTATAAATTTTTCTATTGTTTACATGATTGTAAATGTTTTAATGTTATGCGCTTTGTCAGACTGTGATGGTTTATAAAGGAACAAATTAAAAAGACAAATTTGGTATAATCACCCGGCAATATTTTGATGACATCACACTGTTCAGAACATTCTACAAGAAATAAAGTACTGACCACAAGAACGCCAATTTTGTTGATAAAGAACTAGCATGTAAAAAAAACGAAAAGAAAAAGGGGTGTAATATTGGAAACGCATGAACAAACTCTTATCTAAATATATTTCAATCACCGTACTCTAAAAATTTAATTAATTTATGGAGCATATTACCTAGGAGTTGTAAAAAGATAAACGACCTCTGATTAACAACATTTTAATTTTAACCATTCTGACTTAAATAAAATGTTCTTTCTGTTGATGTTAAATATTATTTTACGAAATGTAATTTGCCTTTTTAAAAATGTTATTCTCTTTTGAAAGGATTTTACCGCAAAAAAAAAATTATGGTTCAATATAAAGAAGGAAAAGTAGCAAAATTGTCAGAAAACAATTTCAAACTAGACCACGGGGAATTATCAGTTTCTAAAAAATGTTCGAACTATAATCCGCTTTCAAATCTGGAATTATTATTTTTTGAAAAGCCATAAATCCGGATTTTTAAGTTGTCAATGTTGATATAAAAATATTTTTAATGCTGTTTACAGCTAATTTTTCTTTTTATATAAATCCAAAGACAGAAAGAAAATTAAGCATTTTTTGTCTGTCTTAACTAAAGATAAAAATAAAGAATGTATTCGCTATCTTTACCTTGCACAGAGTGTTGAAAGTGATTTAAAGTAAAAAGAACATCTATTGGGATAAATCTCAGAGGAAAATCTATCTCAGAGGCAAAACTGTAAACCGTAAAAATACTTCGTGGTAAAAAAACACACACACAAAGAAAAAAATGGTGAACTGAAAGCATAGAAGGCAGAAATAGAAGTCAATGATGCAGAGGATCCAAATCCATATAACAAGATTAAGAAAAACTGGAAAGCCATGGAAAAGAAAACAGAGTTGAACCGATGCTACTGTTTCCTCTCTTAAAACAGCAAATATGAACGCTGAATCAATAGTAATAAATACTGTCGTCAACAATAAAATAAATTTCGACGAAAATACATTCTTTTATGAAGAATATAGTGCTTGTTCACGATTTTCATTTTAAAATTAATTTTGCAAGTTCCTTAGCGTTTGTAAACTCCAGGTAAACTTATTTCCTACTGTGATATTTTTTGTGATATGTTGTACTAAATGTACTGAAATAATTTATGATGTACTACTGCATGTTCAATTATTACAAACATATAGAGTAATATATCAATAAATATTCTTTAAAAAAGTACAGTCAGGTCGAAGGTCTCTCATTTACTTAAATACGAGGGGTGATCCAAAAATAAAAGGTTTACAAGCAGCGATATTTAGAATGTAGAAATTGTGGATGGGAATACTGTTACCCAGAGTGGAGACACATGGTGCTAGTTATCTTAGACCAGTCGTTCGAGCAGATGGTGTTAGTAATGAGACCTGAAACAGAGACAGTAATGGCAAGACGTCTAGAGAAGTGATCTCACACAGAAAAGCGAGCCGTGATGCGATTTTTATGGGCAAAGAATTTAATCCCATCGGACATTCACAGACAAATCGTGTAAGTATACAGGGTACGAAGTAATAAATAGCCAATAGGTGGCGAAATGATGCTCTGCCCGCTCCAAAATAACAACTGCTTAAAACATTTAGGTGTTAGATCTGGAGCCACCTCCATATAACTCCGATTTGGCTCCCAGTAACCATTTCCTTTTCACGGCATTGAGGGAACATTTATGGGAAACAAGGTTCCTATCAGACGTTGATGATAAAAAAAGTGCCAAGAACTGACTCAGTAGCTATGGACCTGATTATCGTCAAGACGGGTTAAAAAATTGCTCCAGCGATGTGATAAATGCCTGAACAGCTTTGGTAATTATGAAGAGAAGTAACCAACACATATGTCTCAATTAAAATTTGTATCATGTGTATTATTAATAAAGCATTTTTCTTTTGCCTTTGAAACTTTTTTGAACTATCCCTCGTATGTCAAAACCAAAGAACCAGGTTTTCATACCCAAGTACTGGTCAAATTTCACTAATTTCTTTTTTATATGAAAGCTAATTACCTCTAGATATGACATTATTGGTAAGCAGCTCTTCCTCACTTCCTTCATGAGAAGTTTGAAAGCATAACTTTACTGTACATTCTCTGAAGAGGAAACAAATGATAAAATTTCTTCAAGGGGATATGATATCTAAAAACTGATGTATATTAGCAAGCATAAAAATATGATTTTTCGATGCCACTTTGAGAGTAATTAAAATTCAAGATATAAACACTAGAATTACCGATACTGAATAGATACTTAGTGTTACAACACTCGTCAAATTGATGGGTTTTTGCTGATCATGGCTTCATTTTCACTTTTGGATTATTTTATATAAATGAAAGATAATAATTTAACAAAAACCACATTTATTTTTTCATTAATTATTAATAAAAGAAAAAAAAAACACTTTGTATTTGTATTTATAGGGCATCCAACTATAGTTTTTGTTCTAAAATCGTATTCGGATTAAAATATATCCCATTATAATGACTTCCGAACATTCTGGATTAATCAATATAATTTCATATAAAAAATGTAATTCAAAATTTTCCAGGAAATATTTGAAAGCGATTTATAAGTGAATGTAAATATGAGTTGATGCCTATCGTTGCATAGAAAATTCACAAAATATTATAAACTTTGAAATTGCTAAAGCCGCCATTTTGATGAATCTTGGTATAAATAGGTGTAGTCCACACTTTAAAATGGATGAGTGGTGTTCTTATATTTCATTAAAAGTCACCATAAAATTTCAGAGAATTACATAAATTGTATCAAAATTTTAAAGCATGAAATTTTAAAACCGTCAAAATGACGGCCCTGGTAGTTCTTGTGTGAAATAGGAAGATAACTGCTCATCACAATTTTCCATTTCTTGTTTCTTAAAAAAATATATGTTTACACTTCCAGGTTGAATCAAGAGGCGCAGTTGTAAATCGGCGTTATTGACAACATCGACCGAGTACTGCTGTTATATCGCCACTAGAATTCCCATGTACTACTCATATCAAAAGAGAAAAAACACAAATGTGATAAGTCATGTAAAGTTGACGATTTGGGTGGGGGACGATTTTGCTGTCTTTTACCAAAAACAGAAATATCAATTAAATTCAGAATTCTGTTTGAACGGAGTCATTCCATTTTTAAGAGCAGTTAAAGAAAGATTATTAAACTAGAAAAGATCTTGATAATTGTTTTTATAACCACGATAAACCGTTTTTTTACATTAAAAAAACAGCTAATATTATTATGCTTTATTTTTGTATATTTTATTAAACAGCATTCCAACAAAAATTATACAAACATGGTGGTGTTAAGGAAATGCTAAAAAATATTTAATCACAATTTTAATCTAGTTTCATCTCGATCTACTTGATTTTTTTTCTCAAGAAAAATTATACCTTTATTTATTTTAAAATTAAATTCAAAATTATTTGTACAAACATTTATTTATTCAAGTTTACAATTCTAACTACACACTTTCAAATTCTAATGATCCACCACACTAAGCCAAACGCTTTAACCCAATCATGTTATTTCCCATTGACTGTCTAAAAATAACTTTTACATTCACTCCGCGATTCGTCCAAAATAATGACCGCCGAGAACGATTGGTTAAAAACCAACACTGCGTTCCCCAAATAACTCCTCCAAACGACTCACGATATTTACTGCGTGATGAGAGAATGTTTAGATTTTATTTTATATCTGCGTATTTACGAGATGAATGTTTAGATTTTAATGACTTACGATTGGCAACGGCTTGGGCGGGGAATATGTGGTGCGCTAAGAGTTGGAAAACCAGAAACTGGCAACATATTTCGCATTTTATCGGAAAAGCGAGTACTTAATTTTTCTTGATAGGTTTTAAGTAATATATCGATAATGTGTTTCAAATGTTGATACAGAACGTGTGTACAGATGTTAACGAGAGTGTTTTTAAAGTTTGTTTTTTTAAAAGAAGACTATCTGCTTTCATGTTTCTAGAAGATACATAGCTTCAGATCCTGAGACATTAGCATGCACGTAATTTATAGAGGATTTTGAAATGTTTTCAGAGTGTAGCTATTTCTCTCAAAATATTAGGTTAGTGGAGAGTTGCTGAATCGTGTACTGACTCGAGAAAATGAAAAAAAGTTATCAGAAGCTCGGTGAAATATTTAAATATTTATTGCCTCTAAAATGTGTGAGATATTAAATATAGAAGTGAAAGTTTTAGTATTGCTTACAACATTAACACGTTATGTATTTTCCTTTTAATCAAATTAAAAGTTAACAGCACTTTTTCGTTTTATCTATATTGAATTCTTTACAACGCCAAGCATTGGTTTCATTTTAATACTTAAAAAAGTTAATAAGAATTTTATATTCAATGCATTAATTTTTAAAAAATATTATCCTTAGAAACTATATAGCATCAAACTCAGTTTAATAATAAATGTTAAGCATATATACAGGGAGTCTCAAGAAACCTTGAACGCGGCTTTTATTCCTTAAATATTGACCACAGACATATACTGTTAATTACAAATCTACACAAAAAAGGGTTCAAAATGTTATGAAGTCGATTGTTATGTTATGGGTCCATATAAAATCTGAAATTGTATTTTTTAAAGTTCAATCTCCTAAAAAGTTTTAATAAATTTCATAATATGACGCAGAATTGTAATTTACAGTATATGATCAATATTTAAGGAATAAAATAAAATTGCAATCAAATTTTGAATCAAGAATAAAATTGCGATCAAAATTTTTGAGACACCCTTTATTTATTTAATAAAGACACCAGCATGCCCCACATTTTTGAATTGCAATTTCAATGCAATTTTTTAATTGCATTGGTTTTAAACTGTTTAATATATATCATATTGTCTTCAACAAAGTATATATAATATTGTCTTCAACAAAGTAAATATAAAGCAAAATTTTAAAACAAGCTCTTTATAATGTACAAAAATCGGGTAACTAAAATCGAAAACATAGCTTTGATACCTTCTCAATAAATTGGAATTTTAAATCCCCTTTAGAATACAAATTTAATTTTTATGGTATGTTTGAGATTTTTTTTCTGACATTCAATGTGGTTTATTTTTCATACAAGAACAGTTATTTTACGTTTCACGTTTTTACAATTTCTTTTTACCTCCAGGATTTTAATTTTTGTCATAAATCATTTCTTATCTTTATAAAAAATATATTTCACAATTCATTATTTTAATTATTATGAAATCTTGCCATTTTTCCTCAAATTTACTGCCAAATGGTTAATTTTGGAAGAAATCGAAATTTGTAGATTAAATTTTCAGAAAATATCAAAATATTATAGTGCTATCGGAAACATACACTTTTATAAAGTGTTTAAAACTGTAGAATAATTTGGAAATTTAACTAACAATTTATTAAGTTGATTAGATTTCGTACAACGGCAACACCTGTAGAGAAGACCGATTACAAAATTCCATAAATCTTACATTAATAAATGGTAAATTAACACGTTCACTGCCACTACCCTCGCCTGATATCAGGACCATCTATCTAATTAAATGACCCCCTGCTTTGCTATATTTTAATTGTAGTAGAGAAGGTGTCATCTAATAACATAGATGGTTTGGTCCTAGAAAAGTCTGAGCTATCTCGTAGTTGGCAGTCAACGCGTTAAAGACTACGAAAAAGAGAAAATCAAAACTATCTTCTTTTTAAGCCTACTAATAAAAAGAGTTTTTGACAAATGTTAGCACTTTTATATTGTACGAATTTTCAGACAATTTTCAATAGCTGTTTAGTGTTCCTGTAATAGTGGGAATGAATATATTTCTTCATTATTCAAATATAGTCACTAATAAATTTTATACTTTTATATAATTTTTACGAAATACAGTAATTTTAGAAACATTTTAATTTATTAAAGCCAAGTTTAATGATTAAAATAATCTCTAAAACAAAACACTTGTTAGAATCTCAAAACAATTGCAGGCAATAACAATTCGAACATTTCTTCCTACATTGTTCTTCCATTTTTAAAAATTAATTAATAAGATAATTCAAAATAAACGGTTAAAAACACTTAACGAAATTTGCAATTCGATTCTCAAACTAAACGCAACAAATAGAGAGAAACGTTGTTGCGCTTTTGAGTCTATTTCTAAAAAGCATAACATTTCCAGCGTTGCACATAATTGATTTTAGGTAAGATACCTACTTAACGTTGCTTAGAAATGCGCATGTTTTAAACACTCAATCGATATTCATCGCGCAGAAATTGACAAAAAATCCTACCATGAATCATGCATAAGGCTTTGCTCTTGGCCAAACAAGCCATTTACTGCAGAAAATTGTAAATATTCACCAAGTTCGGTGGTAGATTTAAACATATTTGCCATTACCATCGGAGCAGGAAGGCCATATTAAATCAGCGACGAACTCTATTTGCCAACGTTGCGCAAGTGGAAACCAGATCAAAACATTCCGTGATTTCCCCAGCCAACCATTTAGGCAAATGTGGGTCAATAGGAAAAAGTTAATCGCCAGTTGTCCCTTTTTTATGCGCTCGCTGTCGATGCGATTGGGATGAGGTCAACGCTTTCTCGATCAGAGCGATGTTACAAGATCGTATCTCGTTGCTACGAATGTGTTTAGAAAAATACCAGAAATGTATTATTAAATTTCGAAAATACGTTTTTATTAATGTACGCATTCATAATAAAACAAAGATGAATGTGTAAAAAATGTGTCAAAACCAAAGCGAATTAGCGTGAAGCTCTGATACTAGTATTCTAAGTCAATTGAAAATTATAAGTATTTGTTAAAATTAAAATATAAAAGTGTTTTTTTATAACTATTTTGTTTTAACACATTCCGGAAATGACGGTTTTAGCCGTCCTATTTTTTGGCGATACGTAGTCAAAATGTAGTCAAATAGAGGTAGGATGATTTTTGGCTATATTTAGGAAAATTGTAATCAGATAGAGGGAAAAGGATTTCTGGCGATACGAGGGCAAAATGTAGTTAAATAAAGGCAGAATAATTTTTGGCGATACGTGGGCAAAATGTAATTAAATAAAGGCAGAATAATTTTTGGCGATACGTGGGCAAAATGTAGTTAAATAAAGGCAGAATAATTTTTGGTGGAACGTAGGCAATATACAGACAGAATAATTTTGATTAGGGAAAATGTAGTCAAATATCGGAAGAAATTTTTTTCGACTAATGCAGACAAAAAAAGCAGATAACTATAGCCACCGATAGTTTCCATGGTTGGTTAGTTTGATTTGTTTTTGGCGCAAAAGCCATATTAACAGTTTTCATATCAAAACTGTGATAAAAGGTTATACTTTCACTTCCAAACAAACGACTAACGATCAATTTCCTATACGAGTCATGAACAATTGAAAAAAATATATTTCTGAGCCGATCGTAGCACTTCAAGTACGTGGCTAAGTATTTATTCCTTTCGAATATCATTTTCAGGCCGTCAAATTTTTCTTAGGTTCTATTTTTTTTGTTTTACTTTTTTTCTCAATTTAAAACAATAAGATTGATAATAATAGAAATAACAAAAATTTTAAGCAAACTTTTTAATTTTTAGCATGGTTATTGACCATAACTAAATTCAATTAATAAATTTTTTTCCTCAAATTTAATCAAAAATTGGTTAATTGATTGATTATAAAGATAAAAACATTTGTTTAATTAAATGACAGATAACAGCCGATAATAAATGAAAATATTACGATAACATGTTGCTCTCAGTATAGTTATATAAATCTCGAAATTGTATATTATTGAAAGAGAAATGTCTTTAAAAATTCTAACCACCAATATAAACTAATCCAACTAATAAAAAATTCCTGTAAAATGCATAAGTTTTCCCATTATATTTTCTCAAGAAAAATATTTTTCAAACGTCACTTTAAGAAAATATGTACAAAATACAAACTATTTAAAGGACACAAGTACGCTATTGATAATCTAGTATTTATAAACTTTTTTTAATAATCACTTTGGTTCCTTTGAAATATTTTTTTTTTCATTACATCATGCTTTTACAATTTTTGTTTGAAGTTTTTATTTCTCATTTCTGTAAGTTGTGGTAAAAAAAAAGTTAACAAAGCAAAGGAACAATGCTGTATTAATAATAGACACAGGATACAGATGTAATTAAGAGATATGTGTGGCGGTCACTCCTCTTCATAAGCACCAAACCTGTTGAGGTATTTATCACATCGCTGGAGCAATTTGTTTAACCCGTCTTGGTAATAATCAGGACCCTGACTATTGAGACAGTTCATGGCAGCCTTTTGATCCTCACCGATTGATATGAACCTTGTTTCGGATAAGTGTTTCTTGAATTTCCGGGAAAAGGAAATAGCCACTGGCAGCCAAGTCGGGACTGCATAGGGGGCGACTCTAGGCCTCCCACCTAAACTCTGTCAGCATGCTTCAAAAGAACGTCATCACCTGTTGTCTACTCATTGCTTCGCCCTTCCAGAACACTTCAACGATTTGTAAATGTAAATTCTCGGCCCACAAAAATCCTATCACGGTTCGCACCTCTATGCGAAACCGCTACTCTAAATGTCTCGTCATTACTGTCGCTGTTTCAGGTATCGGTATTACGTTGCCTGGTCGAACAACCGGTTTAAGATAACTAGCGCGATCGGTCTATACTCTAGGTAACAATATTCTCATCCACAATTTCTACTTTCCAAATGCTGCTGCTTGTAAACTCTTTTGGGTCACTTTTTGTATTAAATTATAATAAAATCACCATAAATTTATTAATAAAAGATTAAAATTATTATTATTTTAAAATCATTTATAAAATATTCAAAAATTAATCAAAAGATAGATAAAAAGATAACCACTAGATAAAAATTAATAAAATGACATAAATGAAAATATTATGATACTATATTGCTATCAGGACAATAATAAAATAATCTTGAAATTGTAATACATAATTGAGCAAGTTTAAAATTCTAACAACCAAATAAATTCTTATAAATAGGAAATTATTTATTACTTTCACCCAGCAAAAGGATTTTCCTTGCATTATTTAAAAATATCTGTACGAAATGTAAACTAATTAACGGATGAAGATACGCGAACGATAATCAAATGCCATTTAATGATTTTGGATCCGCTTTTTGAAAAATGACATAATTAAGTAACTGCTGTCTAAAATTGAACTAATTTCAGCTCATTTGGTTGGGGGAGGGTTGGCTCTTTCTTAACACAAAAAGCCAAGTAATTTTTTTTTTCAATTCCTAATATTAGTTCACTCCCCCAGTATATATTTATTCATAAATTTTGTTCAAATTTTCAATCATTCATAAAATATTTTTCATGCATCCACTTGAGTTCAAATAATTTTTTTAAAACTTATAGTAGATGATACTTGAAGTTAATACTCTTTGAAAAAATTAATTCATTAATTAAATTAATATTTAATACTTTAAATAGAGTTTTATCAATTTCGAATGAAAACTGAACTCAACAGACAGTAGCTCCATTGGTAAAATGCAAGGATTTCAGTATTATACAAATGGATGTGAAGAATGCGAGTTCAGTTTTTGCGAAAATAATTTTTTATACTTAATTTTTTTTGATAATTATTTAGTAAAAAGTAACTTAATTAAAATTTCTTTGTTAATATAACGAGGAATTGAATTAAAATTTTTTAATCACTTGTTATTATGATTTCACGTAATTGTATGAAAATAGTTTCATTGATGCATTGTATTGAAAATATTGCATTGCATATTGGGAAAATTATTGCATATTGGGAAAATTTCTGTATTGTATATTGTGAAAATATTGCGAACCTTATAAGCATAAAATGCTTATAAAGGTGGTTAGTGGCACATAAGATTCAATTTCTAACATAGATTTATCGAACACAAAAGCAACAAAGCAATTATACAGGTAAAACAAAATGAAAATCCATCGCTTTTTAAAACGATAAAAGCGATGCATTTATATTAAAAATTGCCTTTTTATAAAAAAAATGATTTTCTATCATATAGAAAAAATTATTTTATCAAGTTCTAGATGCTCAAAGCAAGGTGGTTCAAGAATTGGGTACAGTAATTTTAAACTAGGGGCTAGTAAGCATTTATTTTTCAAAGGTATTTTAACTTTCAGTTTTATTAATCAAAAGAAATATTTTTTTTTTCCACAAATGACAGAACGAAATTTTTAAATTTATCTTTAAACACTGTTTGATGATGGTAATGTTTTACACAAAATGGTAATCCACTCACACACAAAACAAACCATGCATCGGTTCATTAATCTAACTCTAGTGCAACAATGGAAAGTTACCTTTCCCATCCAAATAAGTTAAGTACATTTATCGAGACAATATCAGAGCCGCAGAAAAAAAGGACAAGTAGTCGAAGAGGACATTAGATAAGGCATTGATCGAAAACGTGAGTCGTTTAAGAATTGTTCGCGGAATCTAACCGTATTGATTTCAAGCAGCAACGGAGTCCTCTAAGATTAGGTAGAATTCTTTGACAAGAATTAGCAGCGACATTCTTAGACAAAGAGAACATAATCAAGGATCGCGGCAGAAAACAGAAATTGATGCGGATACATAAAAATAGAAAAGATAATAACATATTTAATTTAAAATAACTATTGGAATCGGATGATATTACGTAAGTTGTGATTAATACAATGTCAAATAGCGTTTTTTCCTATGTAATACGAATTCATATAAATAAATTGAATATGATAAATGAAAAAATGTAACAAGTTTTCACCATAAAACAATCTAGACGCATGAGAAATTTAAATTTCAAATGTTTTTCTTGATATTTATTTACGACCAGCGGGTGTGGTCTTCTCGCAACATTCTCAAATACTTTCCAATAATTACCCCTACTCTGGACAATTGATAATGGATCCTGGGTAAGATCGTGAAGACCCTGCATGCCATAGTCAAACGATGGTTACTAAATATGAATCTTTGATGTGAATCCAGTGTTTTCACTGAAAGTCATTAAAAACATTCAATGAATTTAAATCTACTGTGCGAATTAAACAGTATGCATATATGAATCTATTGTGCGAATATACATCCTGCATTTTTACCGAATCTATTGTGCGAATATATATTTTGGGCGTCAGTCATTTGTAAAAATACTAGAAAAAACATTCAAGGAATTTAAAACCATTCGTTGATTATGGTAAGCCAACAATAGTAGACAATCAACAGATCAGCCAATGATTAGCGAAATTTTTACCATATGGTTACTTGCTCGTGTATATTTGATAAATAAACGTATAAGGAAATAATAGTCGATTTTGTCGAGTTTATAATAGATTTTAAACTTTTTAATTTAAACTTTAAATTTGATTATTTTTTACATTATGTAATAATATTTTAGCATAATATTAGATATTTTTCTATTGCAATAGTAGAATTAAATTTAAAATAATGAGAGTTATTAAAATTATGGTTATCTGCTTGTGCATATGATATAAAATAAAAGCTTAATCAAATAATAAAGGTTGATTTTTTTCACTGTTATGGTAAATTTTAAACTTTAATTTTAATTGTTTTCAATATTTTGCAATAAAATTTTAATACACCCTAAAATGTTTTTAAATTTCATTCTTAGCATTTTAAAATAACCAGAATAAAAAATTCTGTATGTTTTTTAGATCTTGTTTTACGTCAGCCCTTTGGAAGAATATATAAAAAGGTTTGATACAGTATTATAAGATTATGTAATTTATCACCCAATGACACTATGCATATGAAATCCAAATTTCCTTAAATTCATGGATTAGCTAATAATTAAGTTTTGGAAACTTTGAAAAAGTGTATTATTCAGAATATTTCATATTTAAATTTTGAAAGTATTAAAAAATAATTATAGAAAATGCTTCATAATTAAATTTTGAAAACATTAAAAAAGTGTATTATCATTAAGAATACCTAAGAATACAAAATGTAAAGAATCTAGAACAATAAAATAAATGAAAAAAATACAAGAAAATAAATGAAAAATTGGTTGCCAAAATCATATTTCAAAAATCATGAGAAAGGCAAGAAATATACAATTATATAATAATATAAATTTGAGATTTTTTTAAAAATTAACTGAATATTCATGGAGTTAAACTGCACATACAAATTATTCGATTAAATATAGAAAATAAACAATTAAATGAAAATTATGGGAATTACAAAAATTATTATTTCAAAAGATACGAAGCATAAAATGAATAACGTGACTTTTTAAATAGAAAACAACGAACTAATTCATGTAGTACATTCCATGTTCCACAATAATTTTACATCCAAATCTGCAATTTCAGAAACACAAATTCAATCTTATTGTTGTAAAATTACTTTCCTGACAAGAAAATAAATAAAAAGCTTTTGTGTTGTCAGGAAACACGAAATAATTAAGACATTTTACGTGATCCTTTGTTTCTCTTTAACGAGTTTCCTTTGTTTAGTAGGATCGCTAGTTATTATTCAGGAACATTTGTAGGAGCATTTATGTTTAAATAACGAATGCTTCAGCAAATGTTAATGCAACGATCATTAACGAACAAATACGATTTCTAGAATAATCTTACTTTCATGTAGCCATTATCAAACATTATTTCTCACTCTCTCCCCTTTTTATCTATTTAAACGTACTAAAATTTGCAAAGCCACACAATTCTATTAATATAATTGTTACTATGAATTATATTGGAGGGAATGGTAGAAAAATCGTATTTTTATGGAGATTAAATATTGCAAACGCGTAAAGAACAGGCTAGCTATTTTCTTTTTAAATGAAAAACCAATATTGAGTTGCTTAGTAATACCTCTTTTTAAAACAAATTGAATGGATTTGCAGAAATTCTTAGTATTTTTAAATTCTTTTGCTGGGTCGCGAAAGTCTGATAGCAAGGTCCCAGCATCAGAAAGTTTCAAGTTCGAGATCCGATCACACTAATGAACCATTTTGTAAGCAGATCTGGTGCACATTAAGTCCGTCGAGGTCCAAAATCCTCCCGCTGTTGTTGTGTGGAAGTTTAGACAGGGGGATGCCAGCTCAAATGTTGTCTTCGTCATTTGAGAATGTTCAAACTGCGAGGTCCATCCCAAAATAGACCCATTTTTGCTTTAAAATGGGACGTTAATATAACTAAACTAAATGCTTTTGCTTAACTTTGCATGTTTGAACGAATATTTTGGCGATTGTGATGTGTGTAGCGCAAGAGTGTGTGAATAATTATAACACTTCTTTTTATTACTTTCAGACACACGAAATGAATAGAGAGAAATTATTGCAATTATCAAAAAAATTAGAGTTGGAAGATTTTGATGAATCTACATTGCAGACCCCAATGAATCCGAAAAATTTACATTTTACATTATGTCTGTCTGTGAATATAAAACGCATTGAGCTAGACAGATGAAATATGGAAAGTTCTTTTAGTAACAAATTTGTAGATTTCTGTCAAAATTTTAACGAAATCCATTAAGAGGAAATCAGCCTGTCCGACTATTTTACGCTATGTATAAAACACAAAGAGCTAAATGGATAACATTTGGTTTACATATTTAATATTTAAAACCAAATTTGGAACCAAATCTCACTAGATATTAAACGGTGTTCAATATGCTCCTTCTACAAACATGTAAATGCGATTATTCAAGTATTGAGTGGATTAAACATATGAAAGTTGATGTGATTTTAGGACTATAAAAATCACCAAAAAAGTTATTCCACGTGAATTAAAAATACTATAAAAAGATAGTTAAAAACTTATTTTCAAAACAGGAATATTAAAACATAGAAGTAGAATATTTTCTGTGATAATTAAGTAGATATTAGAATATTTCTTCTTAGAAAAATCTGAAATATCGGCGAGAGCTATTTGTTCTCGATGTAATTTCATAGATAAATATAATCTTGAATATCCCCATTATTCAAGGTTTGATATATTGTTTTGCTTACTGAACTGCAGTTCTGCTGCGATCGCATATTTTTTCAAATACAATTGGAATGTTTTAAGCATTTTTTTTTAAAAATTGCAATGAAATTACAAAAAACGATGAGGTAAAGTTAAACAATACTAAATACAAAAACTTAAAAATGCATTTATTAGGGTATTACTTAAAATATCTTATATAAAAAAAGAATTAAATAAAAATAAAAATCATAAAAATATAAGGCAAAAATAATTTATAAAGTGGCATTGCATACTACAAGTAAAGAAAATTCCCCAAAATACCTTCTAAATGTGATAGCCATTCCCTAACTGCACCCTAAATTAATTTTTTTTTTGTCTTGACTCCAGATTTTAGATAATTATTTCCTCTTTTTAATACACTTATAAAAGCATTTTTGAAAAAGTTTATATTATTATCTTGCAGCCAGAATTTCTCCAGCTGCAATGTAATATAATACAAAATGCTGAATCTTAATACCTTAAAGGCGGGAGTCGTAGTACTACGATTTGATCCACGTTACATAGCATACTTTCGTCAAAATCCCCCTACTTTAATGTGTTAAAGAGATGCAAAAATTTAGGAATCGCTTCATCCTAGTAAATTACAAAGTCAAATCATAGTGCATCTACAAGGCCAGCTTTTATTTTCTGCTTCAGTTTTAAAGTAAAGATTGATTAAAATTAACTAAAAAACTAAAATTAATATTAATTTTTAATCATTCTAGATTCTTCAAATAATAAATTTATTATTTAAAGAATCCTGAAAGATTAGAATCAACTAGAAATAAGAATTTAAAAAATATTCTGAGATGTTATTAAAATTTATACTTACATTTTAGAGTTAAAATTTATTATTAGAACCAAAATATATAGAAATTTATTTATTAGAGTTTGAAATTTAAAGAAGTTATTAGCATTTAGAATCAAGAAAATATGTTTATTCAAAAAATTCATCGTTCTAATTAAAAGATTGGTATTTGAATAAAGTGATAATAAGCGCTAATCTCTATATGAATAATGAGGGAAAAAAACTTTCAAAACTGCATGCTTATTTAGTCATAGGGCTAGCACGTCTTCCTCGTGATCTGGGCATCCCGGTTAGGGCATGGTAGTTCATCTGTGTTCGATCTATAAGTGTGCCCTCTCCATATTAAAAAGGGTTGCTCAAGCGAATGTGACGCATGATGTAGCTAAGTCGTACTCTTGGCCCTAGTTAGCGCCACACACACACACACACACACACACACACACACACACACACACACAC
>JAPMOQ010058487.1:0-10648 GCA_026543055.1 Argiope trifasciata | reverse complement strand
ATATATATAAACCAGAGTCATTCTAAAATATTCTCTTATTTCTTGATCTTATTCAATTTTTTTCTCAATTCATTCAACTGCATCTTTGTAAAAATGCTTTAGTGAGGGGTTCCCGCCCTGCGAGGAAAATGATAGAAATTGCTGACTTAAACAAATACTTTTTGTAAAAGATCCCTGTGTTTGCCTTATTGGAATCAACATGCATCAGAAATCCCTATGAGAATATTAATAGTATATTAGAACTGTAAACAAATATTTCCCCTATCAGTACCTCACGTTATATAAGACGGGGAATAATTAATTTCTGTCTCTCTCCCTCTTCTGCTATTGTCCCTTGCTGTGGCGGACATGTCTTGTCTGCGCCTTCTAAATAATTATGCCTTTCCGGGATGGATGATAAAATATAATTATTTTCACAAAAAAGAAAGGATATTTTAGCTATATATATATATATATATATATATATATATAAAGAACCAATCAACCTTTTTTCTCAAAATAATATGAATAATCTGCATTCTTGTATACTCTTTAAGCAATGTACTTGTGTGTCATTGATTTCATACCATTGCCGAACAATAGCAAAGAAATCTTCTATTTGTTATGTATTATCTTTAGCGATTAATAGCTAGGATGCGATATCAATCAGCATTAATCGTTAGGATGCGATTAATGATGAAGAACATCGAAATACTGCATATTTTGGACACTTTTGTTAGATCGATTGAAACTAAAATTTGGAAGATATCTGTGAATGTAGTCATCATGAAATCGTATACCAAATTACACTTAAGTCCTGGCATTTTTAACATTTTAAGTTATAATATTTACATGCAGTCAAAAGTACAGAATACATGCAAACTGCCATGGTTATTGGACTTAGTTCAAAATTTGACACTGATCTACAAAGTTCTTTTATGGAGTATAAAAAGGAATATTCGCATATAAGGTATCACATTTCTTAAATATCGTTACATTTTATATTCGGATATCCGGACATATCTATTTTTTCTCAAAAGATTTCGTTCAAAATTTAATAGAAATCAGGAAATTGGGTATATACACCAAATTTCATCCGGCTATCCAAAAGGTTTTTAATTTCTTTAGCTCATAGACAAAATTCTAAAAAACGAATTTTTTTCTGCAAAGAAATATAATGTGGAAATCGCCAGAATCACGAATTCGAATTTTTCGGTAATTAAGATACTTTCTCTTTGTACACTGCAAATGAAAAAATGCAGAATAATATGAAGATTAACTTAAATTTTCGCATATTGACTCAGTAATTTTAGTAGTACTCAAATTCATTGCGATAATATTCCATACCAACCTGATTTTTTTAAATTTTTTTAATAATTAATTCTTAAATATAATTTTCAATAATACATTTTTGCGATAAAATGCAATTCCTTTTCAATGCTTTGACAGTTTCTGTAGTGCATTTAATTATTTTTGTAATTATGTCTTTATCGGTTAACTGTTTCAACCTCTTCAGAAAATGCGTATCTAAACTGTGTCGCAAAAATTTAGCGATCACGAATATACTCATCAAACAGAGAGTATGTGTAATATGAAATTTTATTGTAATGAAGTGACCTTTCAATATTTTAACCCTCTGCGATCGTATTCAATTTGGACATAGGTATCGTACTGACCGGAGTGATGCAATGGCAATAAACAATGATACATAGTATGGAAAATTGCGAAGGAAAAACACAATTCATTCTTTTGTATACTTCGATATTGTAAATGTAATAATATGTTTTATTGTAAAAATTATAGCTTACAATTCTACATCGTATGCTACTTTTCAAAACAGTCGCCAAAACAGTTTCAAAACAATGTGAAATCGGTTTTCGATGACAAATGTCGACAAAATAATTCGTTTGGCGTCTTTCGCCTTGATTTTTCTGTTGGAACAGACAAAACAATCTGTTCTCGTGACATCTTTCCAGTGCCACAATATGTTTAATCAGACAGAACAATCTGTACTCGTGACATCTTGCCAGTGCCGCAATATGTTTAATCAGACAGAACAATCTGTACTCGTGACATCTTGCCAGTGCCGCAATATGTTTAATCAGACAGAACAATCTGTACTCGTGGCATCTTGCCAATGCCACAATATGTGTAATCAGACAGAACAATCTGTACTCGTGGCATCTTGCCAGTGCCACAATATGTGTAATCTGCCATTAAGTCTTTCTTTTCTTCTAAGGACGATGTCTTCCTAATCTCGATGATGCTCCACTTTATCACTTGCAATATCAGAGTCAGTACTCACATTGTCAAAATTAGATTCGTCATCGCTAGTTTCAGTTTCACAGCACACTTTTTTCGGTAACTTTCTTTTTTCCATTTTGAAATATCTTAAAAAGTGAGAATGCCAAATTACAGTAAAAAGAATGTATAGCATACTACTTTGAATTTCACGAAGTATCTCCAAAGATAGCCGATTTCTTTACGTTGCAAATGCAACTGACTCGCTACGGCATCTTGCATGGTGAATCACAGGCGGCTCCATCAACAATAAAATTCGTTATCAAGAAGCACCGTATTGGTTCGTGTTCCTTAATCGTTTCGGTTTTTTCATAGTTTATTTATATTAACGTCCCGTTTAAAGTAACACGAGGGCTATTTTGGGACGGACCTCATAATTTTGAACCACGGTCAGACGACCAGTACGACACCTGAAGTGGCGCGCCCCTCTCCACACCACGCCACACCAGCGGGAGGGCGTTTGGCCTGACAGATTTAACGTGCAAGAGACCCCCTCACACAACGGTTCTTCAGTGGAAGCGAGTCTCGAACCTGAAACCCTCCGGTTCCCTGGTTTTTCATAGGCAGTGTATCAGAAGCGGCTCTATCAACAATAGAATTAGTTATTAAGAAGCACAGTATTGGTTCGTGAGTAAGTTTCATAGTCGTTTCTGTTTTTTCATAGACAGAGGCGACTCTATCAACAATAGGATTAGCTATCAAGAAGCACAGTATTCGTTTGTGAGTAAGTTTCTTAGTCGATTCTGTTTTTTCATAGACAGTGTAAACTCATAATTTCTAAATGGAGATTAAAATACGACGAATACAATACAAGTTTAGTATATTTCTCTGCAGTGGTGGCTGAGAGTAGACATACGACCGGAACGGTAAAAATGCTTTGGTGATCGAGAGTAGACAAACCACTGCAATGGATTAAACATCGGGAAAATTACAAACGTGTTTGAATTTTTACTAAAATGAATGGTTGCAAACTGCAAATTGCCATTGTATATTATTCCTGACTAATAAACTCGCCATTTATACAAAATGTTTTACATTTTCAATGTCGTAAAAAGCAGTCAAATAGTTAATAGCTTCCCAGTAAAATATTTTTAAGCTTTAAATTTTGGTTTAAATAACGTAATTATTTTAGAAGTTTTTCACCGTTCTATTTATTGTGCCATGCATTTCCGTAATTTCCTATATATATACATTTATATCATAGAATACAGAGCCAATATTTAATAATGGTCACACTTTAATTGTTAAATTTTTAAAAAATTAATCGTTGCTTGATTTTTAAGTTGAATTATAATTGTAAATAAGAAAACTCCAAACATTTTATTAAATAAATTCCTTTCATTTAAAAGTGGTGAGCGCTAGTTGAAAATTGAATTCGGGATGAGATTTAATATAATGGTAGTAAGCATTCAAAAGGTTCATTCATGACAATATTAAAACGCTATAGTCATTTTTTTTTAAAAATGGCCATGACAATCGATTAATTCGATCATTCTATCGATTTTCTTAAAGATGCATAGAATAGAAGCAAAAATCAAATCTACGATCGCAAATTTCAAGTTATTATGAGAGAACATGATACTTAAAATTGTTTTTTCAAGTCATTATTTGTCTTAATTAATTTATGTCATCATCCAGTTTAAACCGGTTTGAAACAATCATGAGATTTCTCTATCGGTCTCGTTGGGGTTCGGAACCAAGTAAGATAACCGCTAAACAAAAGTGATCACTTCTGTCCGGAGCCTGCTATCTGGTTTATGAAATTACCACCACAATATAAACGTACAGACAGACAGAACTACAAATAGTCAACCCCTAGTCTCTTTTGATTTAAAATCTGATGCAAATCTACACTTTGAAAATTACATCTTAAATGATTTCCAAACAAAATTTTATTCATCTTGATTTCTTTTTGTTTTGTAATTATCATGTCAACTTATATCTAGACACCAGGAGATGCAGATTTCCTCTTAACGGATGTCGCTCAATATGTGATTGAAATCTACAAACCGGATGTAGCGTCATAAATCAAATTTCATCTATTTAACTCAAGTAATTTATGAGTGAGTATATTCACAGTCCTAAAATGTGTTTTTCCAAGATTCTGAATGATCCTTTATTAAAAGATTCGTCAAAATCTGGAGGTCGAAATTTTTTGATAATTACAATACTTTTTCCTTCAAAGAAAAAATAAAAATTATCCATTATTGATACATAGGATTCAAACGATCTACCTATTTTGAAATTCCCTCTTCATCTGCATTTGAGTTATTTCTGGGTTCATCTTTTTCAATGGAACTGACTACCATTCCGTACAGTGTCGGTGAACATTGGAGTTGATCAACGAATCCGAGCAAGGCCCCCTACTATTCTACATTTAGTTTTATGTTAGTTATATTAATTATGTTTAAAAGCAATACTAGAGATATTTGAGGATGAACGTGATAATTTTGAACCGTGGCTATATGATAAGGATGACACCTGAGCTGGCTCTAGTAATCTATAGTGCGAATCAAAAGATCAATAGATTCTCACTATAGATTATGACACATCTAGTAATCCATTGTAAGAATCAAAAGAAAATAAACACCCACGATTAATTTAGAAAATGTGTTATTTCCAATATATTATTAGCATAATATAAAATGTATGTACACAATTATTAACCTAGTTCCGTGGTATCGAACGACTTGTAAACGTTTCATTCAAACAAAATACATCAAGAATTAACTCAATTTGACCCCAAAATCGTCCAATTTTATGCGTCAGAAAAGTGTATACACTTATAATTCTTACTTCCCCAACTGTTTTAATTTTACAGATATTTCCACTTTTTTTCAGAGGATCTTGATATAAGTTAAAGTCTTATATTCTACCAAAATTTATGTAAATTTTTGGAAAAATCTGAAATATTTTGATTGGGGAAACAAACAGCATTATAAATTATGATATAATGATAATAAATCTGAAAAAAAATGTAAATCTTTACATGAAATAGGAAAAAAAAAGTTGGAAGAAATCACTCTGAATTCTTGATAAATACTCTGATTAAAGATTTTCAGAAAACAGAAAGACAAACACGACTTGCTGATATAGATATAGGAGCAGTAGTGCGAAAGGTTAAAGCTAATCCAGCTGCAAGTGCTGTTAAAATATCTCAGAGCATCTTGCTACGGCCAACGAAGACAATAAATACAAGAACTATAAAGAAGGACTCTTCATAAACATGGGTTGCATGGCAGAAAACCACATAAGAAACCATTCATCATGAAATCGAATCAGACAAAACGTCTGCAATTTTCCAAAAAATATCTTAATAAAAATTTAGATTTTTGGAATAATATTTTTATTTAGTCATGATGAAAAAAAATTTGAATTATTTAGCATGCAAAAGCTCACAGAAATGCTGAGACCAAAGAATGTCGAATCCAGTAATAAGCATTCAGTTAAGATAATTAAACATGGGGGGGGGGTGATCTGTTGTGACTTGGGAGTGTAGCCGGTAATTTAGTATTTGTCGAATCTACAATGAAAAAAATGACTCCCTAAATATTTTGAAAGATAATGTTGCCCATAGTAACCCGAATTTGA
This sequence comes from Argiope trifasciata, assembly GCA_026543055.1. Lineage (NCBI taxonomy): Eukaryota > Metazoa > Arthropoda > Arachnida > Araneae > Araneidae > Argiope > Argiope trifasciata. The sequence goes on along the minus strand of JAPMOQ010058487.1, from coordinate 4,777 downwards.
GATTGACACGAAGCTGGATCTTCCAACATGATAACGATCCTAAACGCACATCAAAGACTGTGAAAGAATAATTACTCTATCGCATTGCTAAGACTTTGGACCATCATCCATAGTCATCAGATCTAAACTCCATTGAAAATTTATGCGCATTTATTGAAAAAAATGTACGCCAAGGAACCATTTCTAATAAGGAAGAGTTGAAACAAGTTGTCATCGAATAAAAGCAAAAATTCTCTTCCAAACTTGCAAAAAAACTTCACATCTATCCTTAGACATAAAAAACAGGGATAAGATCTAAAGGACTGTAAGTAAAAGATTAATATTGCAGCATTTATTGTTTTTGTCGATATCAGTGATCCCTGTTTACTTTTTTTTATCACTCATGAAATTCGATGCTTTTTTGTTTTAGTTGAATGATTTCTTTTTATATTTTGATTTAATTAAATAAACGTTTACAAGTTGCTGCATCTTACATGAATATTTGCATGCATCTACTTTATATAATAACTCAATTATATATATGAAATAAAAATTTTCTATATCAATCATGGTTGTTTGCTTACATTTGACTTCCACTGTATATAAATAAAATTGAAACACAAAATCTTTTTTTCATTAAATTCACTCTATTAGTTTAAATTTATCAGTTTAAATCTATTACATTATGTTATTATTTTTAAAAAAATCAAAATTTTTGATAAAAATTCAAATTATAATAATCATAACGATGCTATTATATTATATTAACAACTTACAAAATTCTTCTTTTGATATCTTTTTTATTTAATGTTCTTTCCTATTGATCTATAAATCGTCATTTTTACCTAAATATACTTTTTTAGTTTCACTTTGAGTAACTTCCATCTTTAAATAAATGTTATGCCTCGGACCTCTTCAGTTTCAGCTATCATTTCATTAATTTAAATGTATCATTTTATTATTTTAAATATATCAGTTTAAATTTCTTATTATTTTAAGAAATCCAGAGATTTTAGAAAAAGTTGAATTATAATGTGCGATAAAGATGCTAATATATAATATTAACATCTTATTATACGAAACTCTTCTTTTGGCATCTTTTTTTTTCTTTAATATTCTTTTCTATTGGTCTATAAATCCTCATTTTAACCTACAGACACTTGTTTAGTTTCGCCTTGAGTAACTTCCATCATTAAATAAACGTTACGACTGCCTCTTGAAACAAGCATCTCGCCACATTCTCGAACATTCGGAGGTATAATAAACACGCGCAAGTGATCGTTCCGCCATTTTTACGCACTCAATTTATATCGTTCCATTTCATAAAGTTGGAAGTAAAATTTGCGGAAGCGGGAAAAGATAATCAATCCGTCTTCCTTTTCTTTTTCGACTGTGTCAACAAAAAAGGAAAGAAAAAAATTATCAGTAATTCGGGAAAATGACAGGAAACAAAGTGCCATCAATGTAACAGCTTAACTGTCGTATTCCCATGACATCATGGATAAAGAACATTATGAGGCAAGAACCATTTTTCGCGCCCCGGACCATCGCATATACGAGTACGTTTCGGTTGGATGAAATGGGTTCCAATTTTAATCCTTCAGCGAAACCATTTCACTGGATCGTTTGGATTAAAAAAAGAGGTGCGTGTCAAACAATTCCTATTATAACAACAACTTTGAATAATTTTATCGGTTCTGCCTGCCTTTGCGATTTTAAAACGCGGGGAATTAAGAACACTAGTCAGAATGATCTAACATTTATTCTGACTACATTTGTAGCAATAGAATATAGTTTGGTGAAGAAAAAAAAATTATTCAAAAATGGTGCGCAGCATTTTGAACATATTTTGGAAAATTCAGTGTGTGTGTGTGTGTGTGTGTGTGTGTTTCAAGAATTTACTTAAACATTCATATTTGTTCGACATTACAGGCACTATAATACACTATTACAGGACTATTGTTTACTTTTGGTGGGCAATATTTCCATATTTGGTAAATAGATAGTTGAAAACAGTAGCTTAATTTCTTCTAAACCTTTCAAAAGAGGCTTATTCATAACATTATTTTTAAGAAATTTATCAGAATTAGCCTGCCCAATTGTTTGATTCCTCTTTCAAAAAATTTTCTGTTCTCTTACACCACTGATAATTTGATAAATATTGCGATATCTATGTTTCATAATACATTCCTTAAATATTCAAGCAGCACTCAATCCATTAAATACATTTATAGTCAGAAATGTTTTTCATTAATGGGGACTTTTAGAAACCTTTAATTTAACCCATTGATGCCTAAGGTTGAAAAATTGAATTTTTTGCATGAAATTTTTACATGTTAGGTAAAAAAAGATAATAAAAATAACTTTTATGTGAGGGGTGTTCCAAAGATGGAACAGTAGGCATAAATGGGTTAAAATCTAAAAGCATTCACGATGATGATTTCTCAAAACAGGTGGTTGAAAGTAGCAGGTCATTTTGTTTCAATCAATCCCAAAGAAAACATCTTGTTCTGTATGTGCACACATGATGGTACTTACGAATTCGACATTGGTGTAAAGAACCGTTTATATGAATCTTTATATACCTTTCTGACTTCCATTATCTTTTTTATGTCTATATTAGTTCTTTATATCTTCTTGTAATTTTACTTAACCTTTTTCTAATCTCCCTTTATAATTTTTATTTAATTCCTCTCTAAGATGCTTAGCATGCTGTTGAAGAATCCAGTATTTCTTGTCTATGCTTATGGTTCAATATTTCTTCTAGATTCGTTTATCAAAAGTTCTTCACTCAGAAAAATAACTTACTATTGAGAACTAGTATTGAATTGTGAATGCCTTACATGCCCAGTAATTTTTTAGTTTTAAATCTTGAAGAAATTGGTAAACTCTTGAAACAGGTGGCTGAAAATCGAAATCAATTATATTCTAAATAATCCCAAAGATAACATATATCCTGTAAGTGGACGTATAATAGTAATTTAAAGATGTGTCGAGTTATTTTGACAAAAATTCCAAAGGTGTGAAATCAATATTAATATCAATTAAGAAGGATAAAAATATTTCAATTTGGATTAACTATATATTATTTTAAGTGAATATGATTAATTATCATTAATTAGTAGTCTTAATCACAATGTAATAAAAATTATATCACCATACGAAGGAATTTCGAAAAGATGAAAAGATAATCGAAGTTGGAAATGATTTGAACCTTTAGTTTTATTTTAAAGAAAAAGTCTACACATCTTGTACTCTTTCAAATTCCATATTTATCGTGGCATGCTCTGAGAGATGCTAAAAAAATATTTCGTCTTTCGGCAATTGCTAGCATAATTTTTGTTTTTAGTTTATTAACACTATTAATTAGCAATGCGCATTTAGATAAAATATTTAATAAAGGTAAATCATAATGTTTGGATTTATGCTTTGATTTGTGTAGTTTTCAACTGCCAACCTATTATACAGATAACTTTCAAGTTAATTATTATGCTACAAGTGTGAAAGAAAGTTCAAGGGTTGTCGTAAGTTCCTATGCCTTTAGCGTGGAAGAAACGCTCAAGAGTTGTCGGAAGTTGTAATGCCTTTAGAGTGGAAAAAATCTCAAGGGTTGTCATAAGTTGTAATGCCTTTAGAGTGGAAGAAAGCCTCAAGGGTTGTGATAGGTTGTCATGCCACAATTGTGGAAGAAAGAGTAAAAAAATATTGTAAGTTAATATATGCCACTAGTGTAGAAGAAAGGTTCAAGAGTTGTCATAAGTCATACTATGCCACTATTGTGGAGGAAAAGATCAAGATTTGATGTAAATTAATTGCTATGTCATCAGTGTGGTAGAAAAGACCTAGAGTTGTCTTAAGTCAATTGCTATACCACTAGTGAGAAGGAAAAGCCCAAGAGTAGTTCTTAAATTAACTGCTGCACCACTAGTGCGGAAAGAGGCTCAAAAATTCGTAAGTTAATTTCTATGTTATTAGTGTGATGGAAAAGTCCAAGAATATTCTTAACTGCAATACCACTAGTGTGGAAGAAAGGCTCAAGAGTTGCCGTAAGATAACTGTTATGCCACTAAATTGGAAGAAAGGCTTGAGAGTTGTCGTAAGTTTTCATGCCTCTAGAATAAGACAAAGGTTCAAGAGTTGCCGTTAAGTTAATTGCTACGCCACTAGTGGGGAAGAAAAGTTCAAAAGCTGTAGCAAATTATTTGTTATTCCACAAGTGTGAAAAAAAAAGGCCCAAGAGTTATGGTAAGTTAATTGCTAAGTCACTAGTGTGGAAGAAAGACTCAGGAGTTTTCATATATTAATTACTATGCCGCTAGTCAGTTGACGTAAGTTAATTTCTTTCTCACTAATATGGAGGAAAGACTCAAGAGTTGTCATAAGTTAAGTGCAATGCCACTCGTGTGGAGGGAAGACCCAAGAATTTCCATATATTAATTGCTATACCACTAAATTCTCAAATGAAGTGTAAAGAAAAGTTTAGAAGTTGTATTTGCTCTTAATCTTATCACAATCAGAAGCTCATTTCTTCTTCAGGACATATAAGAACACATGTATGGCTTGAAGAATCTGTTTGCCATTTCATGCAGATTGAAAAACTGCATGAAGTGAGAGATGATTAACTATGATTCTGCATAAACTTGCAAAATCATCGCGTATAAATTTTCCAAATCAATAGCTTTCATTTCAAATTCAGTTTTGAAATTTCGTAGACTTTCAAAGACTTTTAAGAGTAGACTTTGTAGCTTTCTGTGACATATGGAAGTTAATCAGAAGTATTCTGAAAGAATTTCTAGAT
>JAPMOQ010058482.1:0-14182 GCA_026543055.1 Argiope trifasciata | reverse complement strand
TTTTTAAGGGGTGTTTTTTATTGGAAAACAAAATATGTAGAATGAAAAAGTTTTTAAGTTTCTTCTAATAAAAGAGTATTCTTTTTTTTCCTCTGATAAAATTAGTTAAATTACAGTTATTGTAATGTCATGTCATGTCACCTTTTTTCTTTGATTGGAGTCATTGGTGCATCCTACATTGAATGTTATTTGTTCAACACGGCTACTGACACTTGTGGAGCATAAAAAAGAAAACCGCTGGTAAGAATGTTGATTAAGGTCACGCGATTGTTTCGATATAGTTTGAAGAAAGAGGGATCCGTCACCCCTAATAGTTTTATATGACATTGATCAATATTCACAATGCTGTTTAATATTGTGGAATATTGTTTCATATCTCACAATGTTGCACGATATTGTGCAACAGATTGTACTATCTGGGACCTATCCCAAGTGACTATTATTTGAAGCTTATTGGGAAATTTCAAATTACTATCTATATTTGAATATTATTAGTTGATAGAGGTGTTGAATATTATTACGTCTATTATTTAAGTATTATTGGGTATATTTTATGAATATTATTTTGGAATTGACTGCCTACACAGATGGATTGTGAATGACCCTGACAAGCAGTCACGAGGTGATAGGCTGCAAAAAAATAACCAAAAGTTACCTGAAGGTATGAAGATCAGTTTAGTTACATTAACGTCGGTTATGAAGCAATACTAAGGCTATTTGGAGAACAAACCTCGTCCTTTTGAACGGCGGACATATGACGAGGATGACACCTGAGCTGGTATCCCCTCTCTCAACTTTCACATCACACCAACGGGTGGACGTTTGCCCGCGACGGATTTAACGTGCACCAGACCTGCTTACACGGCTGTTCTTCTGTGGAATCGGACTTCAAACCTGCAACTCACCGGTTCCAAAGCCAAAACCTTACCACCAGGCTACCACGGCTCAAGAATGTGTGAAGAAAATAGTGGTTTAATTGATCAATAATCAAAGGGACATTTTCAATCAAAAAACATAATTTTGATTGAAAATGTCCCTTGTGCATTTCCAGTTAAGCAGTTGATTAGAGCTGAGACAGGGTTACAGGTAGAGATTTATTAAAGTGATGTTTCTATCCCTTTGACATAAAAAAAATTCACAATTATTTTTTTATGAGTTATTAGAAGAATATTGAGTTCAGTATCTTTTCCTTTTATTTAATTGATTTTTAAAATATTTATAATCCTATAGCTTAATCGATAATAATTGTGTAGAAATGTAGATTATTTGCAATCACAAAACATCTATACTTATAATAAAGCTCAATGTGTGTGTGTGTGTGTTGGCGCTCTACAGGTCAGACCGTTGGGCTTACAGCTACAAAATTTGGTACATGTATACCTTGGAGGTTGGGAATATGCACCTCGGAGCCCTTTTTTCGAATTTTTCATTAGAATTTGAATTAATTAAAATTTAAGCGAAATTTCGACGTTTTCCCGCTATAACTTCCGAAAATATTATTGCACAAACGTGATTTTTATATCCATTTAAAGATTAAAAAAATTAGCTTTCTAACAGTGTCAGATTTTTTTAATTTATAACGTAAGCTTCTATTTTTAACGAATTTTTAAAGAAATATTTTAACCATGTTTTTATCACGTGACTGGATAAAATAAAAGAATGCCGGAAGAACGAATAGAAAAAACAATCATCGCAAAATCAATCTAAAGAAATGACACTTTTAGCACGTGACTGGATAAAATAAAAGAAACAAAAAATGTGATATTTTCGAAAAAAAGAAATGCAAAGAAAATGTTTCTATAATATTTTGCAATATCTAAATCATTTTATTCAATAAATCTTCTTTATTTATGGTAAACCTGATTGAATTTAGACAGGATATGCATTGAAATCCCGACTTAATGGCATATTTCTATAATCGTTTACGATATCTGTATTATTAATTCAATAATTTTTTTTTTCTTTTTCGCTTTCTTTAAAAAAACATATTTAATATTTTTGCAGCATCATACAAAAAAACATTTTTAATTTCAGGCCAATCAATGCCCGGACTTGCTTCAAGGCTAATGAATATGCGACTTAATTGAAAATTTTGGAACGCATTACTCATGGCGAACCAGCTGGTCGCCAAAGGCGGCTAGTCATAAATAAAAATGAATACACAGATCTTCATAAATTTCGGAAATTAAAGATTAATTTATTCGATACTATATAGATTACGATATAAATTTATTAAATAATGAATATATAATAACTAATTTATCAAATGAGGGCTTAAATATTATGTGCTACTTTGAATTACAATGTCAATCCCTGCAGTGATACAATAACTTGCTTTATTACAGACAAGCTATCTGCCTTATTATAATTCTCAAAAGTTTTTTAATATTTGCAAACAATTTCAATCAATACAGAATGTACTAAATATTGATTAAATTTTTTTAATTTTAGATTTTTAAAAATATTCATGGAATTCAATAATCACTAATAATTCATTTACGAATTTTAATTATAAAATTTTTTAGTACCCATCCATCGTACTCTAACTAGCTACATAATAAAGCGACTTCTTTTGTAGAAATATTACAGCTCAAATCAGGGTTAAATAAAGATTGTTTTCCAATTATCTAATTTGAACGATATTTTTAACTCCACTTCCAAAAAGAAAAAAAATGAAGCATTTTTCATAATTGCAGTTGTTGAAACAAAATCAGAGTTAGAATGATGAACTAGTTTCATTTCAGTTCTCTTTTTAACATGATTATGCATTATAATAATGCTACTTTTATTATCGTCTGATTTTGAAATTGATACGAGTTTTAATTATAAGCAACTAATAAAAAACATCTATCATACATATTTTGTAACATTTATTTATACAGATTTTTATCTTTTCAATATTTTTATTATTTAATTCTTACTAAGCATTTTCATTGTTATTATGACTGATTAATTATGAAGAAAAAATACAAATGTGTTTCTTTATATTCTTTGATTACATATAAATACTTTGATACTTGATCTTCAATTCAAAATTGATCTCAATTTTTAAAGCTACATTCTTAAATTGTAAATAATTTAATTAATATGCTGATAATAAAAATAAATTCATTTAAAAATTCAAAATTATGATTAATTATATTCAAAATTATTATTAATTATAATTACAATAAAATAAAAATTATAATTATAATTAATTAATCAAATTTATAACAAAATTCGAAATCATTCCATTTCAATCTTAAGCTATGATATTATTCAGTCGAATAGAAATTCTTATAAATGTAAAAAACCGAAATGGTTGTTCAACTGGAAGAGTTTTGAGAACCCGATGAGTATGAAAAAGAAAAAAAAAAGTTTAATACTTACATCGAATATGTCTTCATTACGCTAAGTTAAACATTTATCATTTTTCTTTGAAGTTCTAGAAAGAAAAGGAAGAAATGATTCATCGCATGGAATAATGGGTAAAATTTATCTTAAGAATCTTCTTGCTGCCCAACACGAAGTGGAAGTTTAAGTAAATAAATGGCCTGCAGTATTTGAAAATGTTTAAAGTATTGAAACTCATTTGAAGTATACTAAAAACCATTTGAAATGATAAACTGCAAAACACATGCTCTGTGTTAGTGATAGAGGGACTTAAGAAAAAATCCTAAGCTGAATATGCATTCCACTTTGAGGGTTCAGTGCTTTTTCTTCTTTCTTTTGGTAATGATAACTTTTGCTAATGACAATAATTTACATAATTTTTTTTTATTTTACAAGATGAAAATTTGTATGGCTATATTGAAGTTGAATAAATTGACGAGTAAGAAATACCAAATGGAATATCTGGGATAATATTTTCGAATATGTTTAATGTTCTTAAAAATGGAATTCATTTCAATTTACTAAAAACTGAAATTGAATAAATGTATGATTGTTTCTAGATAATGATATTTTAAAAATATTTTAATAGTTAATTAAATTATCATTAAATAAGCAAATTTATGATTGTCCGCAGGAATACCCACTTGACAATTATTCAAAAATAATAGAAACTTGAGATAGTTCTGTGATAACGAAATAAAAAAATGAAGAAAAAAAAAGATTAAAACAAATGTATTCTATTTTTTTCGTTCTCGAACAAGAACAATGTAATTTATTTAATAAGTATTATTATCGGCACAATATTCGATGATTTGACGAATCATCACATTCTAATCCCCGAACTCACTCCCCAAATTAAAAAAAAAAATTTTAATTTTTTTTTCAGAAAATGTTTCATATGTCTCTTCACTTATCTGACTGTCTCTGGCAAGAAAGTAACTCAAGAAAGGATTTAAACCACACTTATGAAATTTGGTATACATCCCATTTAGCGCAATCTTTTGCACAATATTGTACGATATTTTATAATATTAAATAATATTCTACAATATTAAATAACATTGCAAATATAGGTTTGTATCATACAATATTGTATAATAATTGGGTGCTACAAACCATATTTTATACCGTTTCTTTAGATTTTTATCAAATTATATGCAAAATTTATTCACAGGATATCTGTCTGTGTATCTGAGTCCAATTGTAAATACATTCGATAACTGCAAAATGAAAAGAGTTAAGTGGACATATTTGGCGTCTACATTGTAGACAACTTGGTCATTTTTTGATAACTTTGGGGATGACTTCGGGCCAAATTCAACTAATGATTTAACGTCGGTCTCTCTACTGTCAGAAGCATGTAAATGTGCCAATTCAGAAAAGCAGTGATTTCAATATATTGAATTTGATATGTGGTTAGATTACAACTGCAATTGTACTTTTACGTTATCTTTTGATTTCAGTCTATACAGAAAATAAGCGCTTCTCAAACTGAACAAATATATGGTGATATCTTAATGAGCCAGTAACAGCCGCTAGACACAAGCGATCACCAACATCACTGCCACATTGGTGAGATAGGACGATTAACCTTCAAAGTAGCTGCCGTGGCGCCATCTACCCATAGCAAACCCAACCAACACAAAGTCGCCAGAATCACTTGATGCAGCACCAAAGTAGTCGAACTCACTTAAGGCAACGGCAACTCTCTTCGTTGGCAGAACTGATCGATTTGAACCTACTTTAGATTTCGAAAGTACAAATTACTAATAAATGTAGGAATGAATAGCACAAAATGCCCATTCAACCTCATTTAGATCAGCGTCTAGGCTCACTAACTAAATAAAAACAATAAGTTTATTTACAGAAAATAAAATTTAAAAGAAAAGTCATTAACAATTAGGACAGGACAAGCTATTTACAATAGAAATAAAAGTATAATCTTTAGATGACACCAAGGGTGAAGCCTAACTAAATATCCCATGGCAAAAATATGTCTCACCGTAGCGTATTAAATAACCATGATACCAAAACGAATGACCAACCTCACAGCTCGCTTTTCCAAAATTTGACGTCACGCATCTTAGAGTTTGGACCTATGGTGCGTTTAGTAGAGCCCATGGTGCCATCTGATACAATAAGGTGAAACTAAATATGGAATAGTAATAAATTATGTAATTGCGATATTAAACCCTTACATAGATTTCAGGTATGGCATAGTAGGGCTTTTTTTTTTTTTTTTTTGGCACAAGGTCCAATTTAGGACAAGCTGTACCATTCACAAGGATTTTTAAACTTCATTATAAAATGTGTTAATAAAAGAAGGGGGCATTGTAAAAATGCTATAAGTTGAGAACTATGATTTAAAATGATTTGACACAAGAATACAAGTAAATCTGAAATGTTAAATGCTATGAAAAATACCAATGACTTTTAAAAATCCAAAGAGTTTAAGTGAGATTTCTCACCCACTAGGTGTCGTAAATTATATTTATTTTTGTTGAATAGCATGTAGTCTATCAACCTATACGTTCCAAACCGGTGTTGAGGTCTCGGTTTCGAAACGGGAGGGTTGCAGGTTCGAAATTCGATTCCATCGTAGAACCGTCGTGTAAGGAGATCTTTTGCATGTTAAATCTGTCAGGCCAAACGTCCTTCCGCTGGTGTGGAGAAAGAAGTGTCAGCTCAGGTGTCGTCCTCGCCATCTGACCGTGGCTCAAATTGACGATATGCTTCCCAAAATAGCCTTAGTGTTGCTTCAAAACAGGATGTTAAAATGACTAAACTAAACTAATACAAACATCGTATAAATTGCAGACTCGACACCTGTCAGAATCAATTTTCCACGCAATTCTTTGAAACGAAAGAAGCTATATTTGGACTATATTTGGAACAATCATCCAAAGCAACTATATTTGGATGATATGAGAGAATCAGAAAACTGTCGAGACCGTTACTTTGAAATTTGTTTGAGTGGAAGAAGCTGCTACTCCTGCTGAAAGCTACGACAGAAAGGTGAACCTATTGCCTAAAACTGAATTGAAAAAAAAATTATCGGCGAAGCTAAAGACTTTTTACCTTCTGAAGACAATTCCAGAAAATTCCTTATTGCGGATGAAGGTAAGACCCATACTTACTTCAGTCCGTAGAGCCTAAATCGAAAGCAGAACGATTAATTTATTTTTCCTGATGTGCTTATAATTATCTCAATGCCATTCAACAGCTAAAGGAGAGATACCTGTTCGTACATATTTAGTATATTCGAGAATTTTTAAGTTTAAGTTATGAAGAATGCTGTCGCTGGAAGAAAGAAAACAGATTTTCTTCTCTTTTGCGATGAACTAACTGTAAGGAAAATCGCGATCATCGGATAAGATTTTTTCGCTCTCAAGAAAAGTTGGGAAACTTTTTCATGCCTTTGGTGGAATATTATTTACATAGGAGAGGCCTGCTTGCTTGGGAGAGAAAACGAAATAATGAGATGGACGGTAAAGGATCGCCTTCTTTAGAAAATGTAATGACTTTCGTTCGCTTAGAAATCCAAGGGGACGAGATAATGCAATTTGCTAAAGCGGTTTCGTTTTCGTTTCGTTTCGTTTAGTTATACTAAAGGTCCCGTTTTGCAGCAACACTAAGGCTATTTTGGGACGGACCTCGTCATTTTGAGACTCGGTCAGATGATTTGGACGACACCTAAGCGGCCACCCTGTCTCCAAACTTACACACCACGGTAGCGAGAGAACGTTGGGCCCTAACGGATTTAACGTGCTCCAGATCCGCTTATACGGCGATTATTCCACGCCACGAAACTGCAACCTTCCGATTACCACCAGGCCACCACAGCCTCCAATCGGTTTTGGAACTAATATTAGAGAGAGAGATGCTCAAAATGAAAGGAATAAACTTAATAATTTATTGATTGCATGAGCCCTGGTAAGCTCCAAAATCTCTACATTTATGAATAGCAACAATGGTATTTCTTGTGATAAATTTCATGCGAGTAAAAAATGTTATACTTCTAGAAAAATGTCTGTAATATCTTGCTTTATAGGTTTTAAAACTGGTCATTAAAACTGGTAACATTTGAGAAGTTAAAAATAATATGTTACTTTACTTTAGGATTGCTTTATAACGTTTTCATCAAACGAAGAAATGATAAAAGTATAGTGACTTATATGAGTGTTATCTTTGTTCCGTTTGGAAATATTGACAAGAGTAGAATTTCTAAAATACGAACCAGCCCCCTCCCCTAGTAAAGCTCTGATTGTTTAAAAACATCCCAATACAGACTCAATAAAGCTGAGCGAATCATTTTTAAGGGTTACGGAATACTTTTGTAAATTCATTCCGCCATATCTATTAATAACTGAACAGCTAATCACCTGACCTATGAAGATAGCTCATCTTTCTTGTGATTCGAGTGCCAGTTTAGGCATGGTTGTTCTGTGAGGTGTGTAAATGTGCCCCCCCCCCTGTAAAAAGGGGTTGTGCAAGTGAATGTGACGCATGAAGTAGCTATGTCGTACTCTTGGCCTTACATGGCGCTACAGAAAAACAAGGGACGCTCACTCAGTTTATATCGCTGGCAGGTGAATGTCAGCGGGCTTGTAAAGTGTCATAAGTCACAACACAACCAAATCTTAAGAAAATGTTTTTATTCTTGATCTTTTAACCTCCGCTGTAATTCGAAATGACTTTGGGGATTGAATATTTGGTGAATACATAAAATAAACAGTAATCATAAAAATAAAGGTGCATAAATTAATGATAGGGATTAATTTGATTAAATGTACATAAATTAATGACAGTGATTAATTTTATTAAAGGTATATAAATTAATGCAGTGAATACAGGGATTAATGGCTGGCATCCTGGCTTAGGGTAGCGTGTCTTCCTAGTGTTCTGGACGTCCCGGCTCAAGTCCCGGTTCAGGCATGATTGTTATTCTGTGTTTCAACTGTGAGAATTATGAATGTGCCCTCCCCCTGTAAAAATTGGTTGTGCAAGCGAATGTGATGAAGTGGCTATGTCGTACTCTTGACCCTAGCTGGCGCTACAGAAAAAACAAGTGACGTTCATTTAGACTTTACATTTTATTACTCATAATTCTTCTTCTGGGTTGACAATATTGTTTTTGAATTTCGTTTTTGTTGTTTATTGTGTTAAATTTAAGTTTTTTTCGAAAAGACGTTCTCTGTTGGACATTTTAGGTTTTTTTTTTTTTCAAATTCTACGAGAACACCAAATTTCGCTGCACTCTATTCATACTTTTGATTCGTAGAATGCTCTTTTTAGGGGAAGTTTAAGGCATTCACCTGAATTAAAAATACAGGTTATCTACACATAATTAAATAATTGGCACATATTTTTTAATTGATATTTCTTGCAGTTCAGACTTTCCTCTTTCCAAATCAGTTTATTTTTTCTGACTGGATGAAAGCCTGACCAATCATCCAGGATAGTATACTTTTCAACTAAAATTTGTCTCTCACTTCCATTTTCTCAAAACTTTAATTTCCATTAATATTCTCCACCGTTAACATGATACCTCAAAAACTATTGGAGGTGTTTACATAAAAATCTCAGCGTGTGTTTTGAAGGATAACTGAAATGAAAGGAACCAAAAGTTTTACTGTTGGTGTAGTACTTTTTCCTTTGTAGTTGTTTTTAGAAAAAATAAGTTGCAAATTTATGGAAAAAATGCATATGTACGAATATTTTACCCCAATAATTTCTTAACATCGCAATTCTTATATTTTGTTTCATTTTATTCATGATTATATTCTATAGCTTGTGAACAAAGAAAAATAGGAATGCTGTCTTACAATTTTGTGTACAGTGTTTACCGTTTTTGTTAAATTTCATTCAAATGTACAACAAATTTTCCTGTTTCTCAAAATATATTATATTTTCAAATTGTGTTTTTGTATTTATGGTGTTTTGTACTATAATTGACAATACTTTTAAAAATCATAGTTTTAAATATTTTTTTAATCAATTTTTTCAAAAGGTTTTCTTTGAACGTAGTCGGATACTTTAATGTATTTTGTTGATCCACATTTACATTATGTTTTCGAATAATTTTGTTGTATTGATAGTATTTTGTGTAATAATTGACAATATATCTAAGAACCAAAGTTTTTAAATTGTATTTAAAAAACCAATAATTCAAAAAACCCCTTCGAATGTAGCCGGATGCCTTAATTACAATCACCCTGTATAGTTAATTCTAAAATAAAAATTGGTTTTGTTTCCTAACTAATGTGAGTTTTTTAAGTCCTTGAGCCTAAGATGTACGAATTCAGTTGAAATTTATGAAAATACTAATAGGGCCTTTAAGGATGAATTAAAAATGACTCCTCTTCTTAGAGAAAATTCAATACGTAAAAGATTTTTAACATTGCATTCAGTGCAATTTTTGGAGTGTAAAACTCGTGAGAAATCCCAAATGTTCATTGAAGTACTCAGTGGAAAGGTTATATTCAGTTAGCTTGAGCAAAGAGCTTTAAGCTCTAATTAAGACATCTGATCCCATTTCAAAGGTCTGTTTATTTTATAGATAACTTTCTCGCTTTAATTCGGTAATTATAAAAGAGCTTTATTAATGTTTCTTCTGTTTGAAGAATATGAAAAGAATGTTTTCTAATAGAATACCCTTGTGTTAAATCCGAATTTCTAACACAAAATTAGTTTTACAGACGATTTTAGCTTAGACAAATGTTTTTCTTTACGAATAATCAGCGAAACATATAAGTGAAGTAATTAGATTTTAATTAATTCTCATAAATGAAAATCTATATATTTTCTGAGTTTTATTTCAGGAATATTGAAATAAATGTTTGCTCTCATCATGGAAGACGCTTCCTAAAAAATGCATTTAAATCCTAAAATGCTCATTTTATTTCGTATTTTCGTTTAAAAATAATATACGATGCTCAATAATTAGCTTCATTCTTTAATAAGAGAATTGAATTAAAATTATGAAGATTAATTAATGAAGATAACGTTAATTAATGATTAACCCTTTCCCTTTTTTTATTCGATACATTCGGTGTATTAAATTTTTATGAAGAGAGTGAAAAAATGAGTTTCTGTTATTAATTATGGGCCTTTACAACTAGATGGCGACTATCTGAAAGCGATTTAAGCCGAAATGAGCGTCTCTTGCTTTTTCAGTAGTCCCAACTAGAGCCAAGCGTACGACTTGGCTACTTTATGCTGCACATTCTCTTGAACAAGTCCTTTTTCCAGGGAGATGCATTTACGCACATCACAGACAGAAGAACCATGACCGAACTGGAACTCGAACCCTGGTCACCCAGATCACAGCAAAATCATATCACTGACCTCCGACCCGTCGAAGACACACGGATGAAACCTCGAAAGACTGAATGATCGGACCACCACTACAGAAACACTGGCGGGAACTGTGGTTGAGTCCTAAGGGCCACCACCGGACGCGGTAAAACCCTCCCCGTAGAGAGTACGTACCATCATCGATGAGAAGGCCAGATCTCTCACCTTTTATTATTGTAGATCCAACCACCATTCCAGAAGCATCTCATCGTCATTTCGACGGTGCTCTCAAAGGGAGAAGATCACGTAGAAGATGCACTACTACTATGCCAAGAAGCCAGCTAATTAAATGTGTATTGATATCAGCATGATACTCTTATTTCCATTCCTTTTCAGATAATTTTGCTTCATGAAGTGGCATAAATTTGAATAATTCTAATACATATAACCCCTTGTTGTTGTTACTTGTGGCACTGGTCATAAACAAGACCTCTGACGAAGTCAGTGATTTTAATAACGATTTTGTGCAATAAATTTTGGAGGTAAAGGCCCCTAAATAATTAAGAGCAGTTCTGACTTTATCTTATATGAAGATAATACGCACTCTTGAACAACCCCTTTATTGGAAGGAAGGACTCTTTCTCACACCTCAAACATAGAACACAGGATAAAGAACAACCATGTCCGAACCAGGACTCAAATCCCGGTCGCTCAGGTCACGAGGAAGACGTACTATACAATAGGCTAGGACGCCGGGATGGTCACTTGCAAATGTGAGCAAGCAGTTTATTACTCTTAAACAATTCAAATGTTTGACTCCTAATTGAAATTGGAGTTCTTATTCTTTCAATACATTTAAGGTATGATGAATTGTTGGCATTTTTTATTGAATCAGACTTAAAACAAGCATTTAAAAAGGAAGACATTTTATTAGCATATTTGTTACGTTTTCAAATTTTGAAATAGACATTTTTTCTCTGTTATTTTAAATCCATTTGTCTATAACCTAATATCTCATAACTTTTCACCCTTCAGACTTTTAACAAAGAGCGCTCATCATTAAAAGTCCTTGAACAGTGTTTATTTCTAACAGTCTTTATGTAAAAACTTGAAAGTGCACTTTTTTTTTTTTGTTCAAGTACTCATTTTTACTTCGGATGAAAAAAAAAATTACCCCGTTAGTTCTGCCTATTTATATAACTGCATTTTTTCGATTTATCGGAACATTCTTCTAGAAGTTTCAATGAAATTGAAGGTCAAAAGAAAAATAAAAGTTTTATCTCTGCTCAGGAAAATACTGATATGTCGCCATATCATATGATATAAGAATTTTTTGTGTGGAAAATGTATCGTTTTTATAGACCTGACTCTTCTTTAACTTTATGTTGTTTGTTCAGATAAAGAGAAATAACTTCACTGTTGAACTATTTTTTTTACATTCATTTAACTCTTTACCTGTTTTATTTTCTTTATTCTTCCATACACCTCAAAGATATAACATTAATGCCCGAACCAGGACTCAAATCCTGGACGCTCAGATCACGGGGAAGGCGCACTACCCCATGTTATTATCTAATATGATGACACCTTCTATTTTGTGAGTATTTTCTTTTATTGATTCAAACGGAAATCCTTTGAATATTTGACTGATCTATATATTTAAAGTGATTTTATTATTGAATTATAATAGTTATGAATGGCATATTTTTGCTTACAATTATCAAAATCCGATAAAACTATGTACGTATTGCACGCATGCATAACAGTCCAAGAGTTAATGTCACTAGTATTAATCTTTAGCTGTAACTTGTTGCTTGTAGCATTTACACATTTGGTTGCTTGTCTTTAGAACAAGTAATGAAATGTGTATTACTTTGTGGTGATATCTTAATAAGACAAATAACATTTACGGGAGAAGAGCATGCTTTTGCCCTATGGTTATGTTATCGGCCTTATAACCCAAAGGTCCCAAATTCTATTCTGAGCCAACATCAACAACTACCACAACTTCAAGTAGTTTTTGTAATGCATTACTACAAGTAATTTTTGTGCTTAAGTTTTAAACTTTGCAAAAAATGCATTGGGAAAAATGAATATTTAAATTACTGAACTTTAGAAAGTGAATGCATTGAATGCTTCAAAGCTTCCAACAATAAAAGTAAAGAAAATAATCGTTATTCTCTAAGTTAGTCGTGAGTCGTTTGTTACGTTTCACAACAGATACCAAATAAAGGAATGCTCTTAAGTTTCCACCCTTTCTTTCACGCATATGGAGTCTTCATAGAGAAAGAATTATATGCGCAATTTTTCTTTAATCGAAAAAATTAGAACATCCTAACTACATACATAGGTCATGTTTCTATAATGCGAAGCACTGAACTCTCAATGGTGGTGCGCTGAAAATAATGATGAGTATCTAATTTTTGAAATGTTGGAATAGAGTTTCAGTAAATTAGTAAAAAATAGAGTTATAACAGTTAACGAGTAAATGGGAAAGACCAAAGAAACTGGTTCTGCGCTGTATTTTCCTGGAAAAGGATGAAAATATTATTAGTCCCATGCAGAGTATAGATTTCTGTGTCGAATCATCTGTGTTTAATTCCAAAAAGTTTAAAGTTTGGAATTTTTTTTAAAGATCAGATAAGATTTAAAATAAATTTTCAAAACAGTGGAAAAGTTTTATTGATTTGTTTTAATAACCAACATCTGCAAGAGTTTAATTTCATTTTTTTCAACAAACATCTGCGAGCGTTTAATTTCAATTTATTTTTCTTATTATTCTCTGTCACAAATTAAAATATCTTTCTCCGTCAGCAGACAGGCTATCCTTTCGCTCCTCAGGAGATTCATTCTGTCTTCGTGATTCAGTTGCTGTGCTATTTAAAGAAAGACGATTATTTCGCTCATCAAAATATTCCATCGCTAAGAGATAACATCCTTCACTGGTATTCGCGAACCGAACACTTCTTTCCTCTTCATTTTTCTTATCATGCAACAAACGAAGCTTTTGGGCATTTAAAGTGTTCCAGCCTAGACTGGATTTTTCTCTTTTCATCATGATGAGATTTGATTCGCCTTTTAAAATCAGATGTAATGAAAAATGGGGAAAACGAGTATATACACAAATGCAAGCAAAAATGAAACAATATTGATCACATACTAACAGAAGCTTACAAAAAATGATGTAATATAATTGAAGAAGTATGATTGAATGGAAAAAAAATATATCCAAGATTCAGATACAAAAGTATATTTGCAAATTTATGCAGGTAAACACGGCTGAAAAAAAGTTTATAATACGGAGGAAAATACTATTATTTTTTATGCGAAAGGAACTGAAAGATTCTTTGCTCTGTTCATAGGCAGATAAAAGGAGAAAAAAGCTATATTGTTCTTTAGAAGACAGTTTCTGAGTCTTTCCGGAATAAACTTGGTTTGAAAATAAATCTTAAAACACACTTAATAAAATAATTACCACGTTTAGGAATGAAACAAACCTTTATATCAGAAAATA
>JAPMOQ010058416.1:0-10505 GCA_026543055.1 Argiope trifasciata | reverse complement strand
AAATTTCCAATCTATACACATTTTCTGATTTCTGCTCTGAAATGCAACCGTCATCCTTCTGCGTTCACTAAACATTTTATCTACTGCGAAATATTTTTGATTAGGACATTTCAAATATACCTCTTCAACTATGGTGCAAAATTTCAATTATAATCTGAGCCCTTTTTTCAATAAATTATAATTACTGCGAAATATTTTTCACTAGTACATTTCAAATATACATCTTCACCTGTGGTATAAAATTTCAATTTTAACCAGAGCCGTTCTTTTCAATAAATTAGCCAGGGTGCAAGAAACCATTTGGAACCCCAAGTGTTTTGTAAAGTAAAAAATAAAGTATAAACATATTATGGTACTATTGCTTGTCTATATGTAATTGCCTTTAATTACTTCAGAAAATTTACATTTTTGCTGATTTTTTTTTATTATTAGTACTTAAAATGTTTTTAAGCTTCTTCCCAACTCGCCCAACAACAATTCTTCCTTACTTTTAATTTGCTGATTTTTTTCATTAAGTTGACATATTTGTAATTCTAGAATTCTATTATTAGCTTCTAGAACACTTTTAGTGCAATTTTGTGAATTTTTTCCTGACATAGTTTCTTTAAAATTGGGGTAAAACATACACTTATCAACATTCTTCTGATTGATCCAGTTATTACGAATATTTTTCAATAAATGTACAGTATCGATCATGAAAAAAAAAGGTCGTTCTTTATTTACAGGATGTGGATAAACAATTGAATATGGACGTGAAGGTAAAGCGAACTGAGACATTGCTTTTTGATTAATCGAATTGTTGTCTGTTACCACTCATATCACTTTAAAACCAATGTTTTCTAATCCAATGATAATTTTTTTAATGAATGTATGTAGAACGTCTGCTGCTATTTTGTTTACAGGAAGAATGTGAACAACATCTTTATATGACGATGAAAGTCATAACACTTGAGGCGGCATTTTCTGAATTGTATCTTAAACCTGATATATTTCCCCCTTTGTAATCAAAGTAGGGTTTGATATGCATTTCATCTATTTGAAGAATCACGTTTTTATCTGAAGATACTATGAATTGTAATTTCTGCTTAATGTATCTTAAAAAATGCAATTCATTCTGCTCTGATTGAGGGCAAGTGTTGATAGGTATGCATATATTTCTCAAAGTCACAGGATGTCGTAACAAAATATAACCGGACTTTCTGACAAATTTATATGCATGTGGTGCCATTGAATAAAATAATGAGCAGAATATCATCATTTCAGTAGAGTACCTTTTACTATGCTCATTTTGAATAAGCAAGGCAGATTGCTCTTTCATAAATGTTATAACGTTGGTTAAAATTTCTTATGTTATATTTAAATTATCCATGAAACCATGAATTTGGGAAATAATATCCGAATTCAGCAATGGGTTATTTTTCTTCATTTCTGGCAGATGCTCTAATATTTCATTTAAATTGTTAATGTTATGGATTTTTATTGGTAGAGAAGAAATATTTGGAATACTTGACAGGCTTGTTTTTCCAACAAAAGCTGAAACCTCTAATACATCATTTATTACAACAGACAATGCAATTTCAGGACCAGAACTTAATTCAATATTTACAAATAAAATTTTGTTTTCTTTATGAATGACATTCCAGAAATTTTTCAAATTTGCTAATGAAATGCGCTGTTTTAATTCTTCCAAATTTTTAAATTCTCTTGTTTCATCGTATTTCTTTTTTTCTGTCATACTTTCCTGGAGAGCTTTCTCTATATATTGTTGCTCTAATTTCATCTTTTTTATTTCGGGATTTTCCCTTTGAAATCTTGAAGATGACAAGTAAGAGGCACAATTTGACATCTGAGATGGAATTGCTCCAGTGACTAATCTCGGATATTTAAGAGGGGCACTTAATAATTATCCTGACTTCGAATCAAATAGACTAGTTTCTCTTTCAATATCCTTTCTTTTAAAATGTAATTCACAGACCTACAGTAAATGAAATAATTCGTAAATATTGACTTCTTTAAAGTTTAATTTAAATACAGTAACAAATATACAACATAAAACTATATATAATAATAAGTACGGATAATTTTTAATTTGTTTACTCTCAAGTATTTATCGCTGTTATATAATAAAATTTAAATATGAAAAAGCTGTTATACATGCAATAATAAAAAAAGCATGAAAACATAATTGTGGAAAATATTCTAATTATTGTTGACAGTAATATTTCCTACATTACAGCATTTTATGAAAATTTTTTTTTATAATGCACTTGATTAAAATCACGAATAATATATATTACTGAACTGTTAAGTTTCTAAAGCGAAAATAAATGACTTTTCATTTAGAAATATTTGACATTACTTTAAAACAATTAAATGAGCTTACCCTGCTATGCGGAGATCGATAAAATCCTTCACGATGTATGGCATTTAACCATTTTTTTTAAGCTCTTCATTTTGAGGAAAGGCAAAAACACTTACTCTTGGGCCATTCCTGTAATTTCCTTTACAGTTTGGAACACAACAGATCAGAGGCATTTCTGTTCCTGATATTTAGTAAATCCAAATGCAAATGATTTTTAGTATATCCAATTTTTCTTGCAAATTAGAAAAAGCGCTTCTTGTTTTCGCAAACACAGAAGGACCACTGACTAAAAAATGGCGTGGGTGGGGAAGAGTTCGTTTCTTATCAGTGAAACTTGAAGAGGGTGAAATTCTTCCCTCGGCCCCCAAAATTACTCCCACATCCTGTAACCTCTCGCAACGACGTCATCAATTTCTGTGACGTATGTATTCTGGCCTTGTTATCGGGGATCGTGGTTAGAGTCGCGGTTCGGGCATAGTTCTTTTTCTATTCTATCTGTGAGATCTGTGAATATAACCTCCTGTAAAAAGGAGTTGTGCAAGCGAATGAGTGATACGCGAGTGGCAAAGTCCGTACTCATGGCCCTAGTTAGCGCTACTAAAACAAGACATACTCCGTAACGGCTTAAATCGCTGTCTTCGTATCAGCGGGCTTGTCCAATGGCAAGTGTTATAAGAAGCAACAACACTCTTTGACTAACAACTTTCCTTCAATTAAGTATATCGCCTATTGATAACTTGCATAAATCATGTTTCTGACTGTTTTTCACTTTTATCGGAAATAATTTTGTACGTTTTACATACATTAAATTTCGTTGCATATCCAAAAATATGCCTATCTTTTTTTTTAATTATTTTGAAAAACTATGCATTTTAATTTTTTAAAGTTACTTGAAATATAGACAAATTATGGTAATCATCCAAAAAATTCGTCGAGATTTCCAAGTTTCACACCACTCTAAATCCGGAAGGCGCGTTTTTGACATTATATCTGTGTATCTGTAAATGCTACTGCTTTTAAACACTTTCTGAAAAGCGGTTGAAATTTGGTATATGGAATAACAATCAAATTTATAAATTTCTACTAAATTTTGAACAAAAGTCATTCTCAATAAGTTTGTCTTGATAATTGCAAAAGACAAAAATCTAAATTGATATGGTCAAAAAAAAAAATCTAAATAAATTTAGTAAACGGATTTAGCATCGAAAATAAAGATCCTTATTAAATTTTTAACTAAATTTGTGAAATGGTTGACCGTCTGTCTGTCTATTCTTTTATGTATATGTAAACCATACAACTTATAAATATAATGAATTAAATTGATTAAATTCAGTGTGCTTTCTTCTGACTACAGCAGTAGTTTTATGTCAAATCGCTTGCAAAAAAAAGTATCGAAAATATGTAATGTCGCTATGGATTCAATAAAAAAAGGCTACATTCATTTCAGAGATCTATATTTCGTAATTATTGTCACCAATGCTATGCAATGGAATGGTAGGCACCCTTTCGCAAGGTCCGCAATTTTATGCGAGATAGAGAGATGAGATCTTTGTTGGAAAGAATGTAGGGAAGCTTCGTTGAGACCACTCCCGTTGGCTTGTTTATCCAAAGTAAATTTGTGAAATTGTTTAAATTATTTCAACGTGCGCACCATTAGGCAAAAACGACATATTCGAATCAATAATATTTGTGATCAGAATCTGTCGAATTGGGAAATCCACAATCTCTTTAATTTGTTTTGCCATTCATAAATTATCGGTCTTAAATTGGGTTGTGATTGTAGAAATTAGGGATTTTATTCTGTGACCTATATTTGGGATAAGCCATGAAACAATCATTATTTCCTTCATTAAAACTATACTGAAACGAAAAGGAAGATGTTAATTGCAATATTTAATTTGGTTTTCTTTAGTGGATATGATCTTCCCGTGACTTTTTTTTTTTTTGCATTATCTGATAAAGTTGTAATCATCCTCCTCTTCCCTCCTCACAGAATTATGAAATTTGAACTAAATCACCGACAAGCCTTCATTAATTATTTAAAAAGGTATAGATGCTATAAGGTATACTTTCACCAGTTTCTGGTACTAAATCCCCACTTTATGAGACGAAGGAAGACTTAATGAAACTTGGGTTTGATAAGTTTAGAAACATCCGACTCTTTTCTAATTGTATTTTTTAAAAAAATATTTTAAATTTGATTGCTTGTAATGACTATATATTTTATCTTTAGCACCTGACAGAAAAGTCGTTCGTCACACTGGTGAACTCAGGATTATACATGATCCAGAATACAGGAGACTCAAAAGTACCATTGATATGCAGTTAGCTTTAAGTATCTATGCACCGACAAAG
Source organism: Argiope trifasciata (assembly GCA_026543055.1). Lineage (NCBI taxonomy): Eukaryota > Metazoa > Arthropoda > Arachnida > Araneae > Araneidae > Argiope > Argiope trifasciata. Next base: position 5,788 of record JAPMOQ010058416.1, on the reverse strand, counting down.
TAAGCATTTCTAATAGTTTTGAATCAACGTTTTTTGTTCGTTTTGTTTGTTTATATTACTGTAGCTTAAAATACTTTTAAAGGGTTTTTCAATTAAGTGCATACTTTTATAATCACATTGAGTCGTGGATCTGTAAGTAATTCTGGTTATGAGCATTTAAAAAGAATATATATAAATATTTAAATAAGTTGCAGCTCGGACTGTGAATAGCAAAACTGTAAATGAAGCAACGTTTATGCGAAATGTTCTGAAATATGCACCGAAGTGACAAAAGTCTTGGAATAGCAATAGTATCGAGTACAAAATGCGTAAATGGGTAGTGCATTTTCAGAGTTATCATTTATATTCAAGTGATTCATGTGAAAAGGTATCTGACTTTTACTATAGACGCACGAAAAGAATTAATAGACTTTTAACGCAGAATAGTAGTTGCAGCTAATCGCATGTTACCGTTTCGGAAGTCGTTGGGGAATTCAACATTCCGAAATCCACAGTATTAAAAGCGTGTCGATAATTCCTAATTTCAGGAATAACATTCAGACATGGACAATGCAGTGGCAACCGTTGGTACTTTATGATAGAACCAACGAGATATACATAAAATTGTTAGTGTGAACTGATCAGCAACACTACTCGAATTAATCGCAGAAATCAATGTGGTAGGTACAAAAGACGGGTTTTCAGGACACCGCGGCAAAATTTAACTTTAATGATTGTGGCAGCCGAAGTCCAACTTGCTACCTTTATTAATACCCGACATCGTCTGCAGGAAAAAATCCATTGCTGTTCATTGGTATCGCGAAATTTTTCCATACTCAGGAAGAGGGAGCACAAAAATTGATAAATTGAAATTAGCCTATAAGGATCATGTCTGATTCTTTATATGTTCAAAGAGGGTGGGGAGTCTCTCTTTTTTCTGCAGTGGCGAAATTTCTATTGAAGTAGGCATTGGAATGATGACCTTTCGTTCCCATATTTAGGTTAAATATAAATTACATAATAATGATGAAAATATTCATTAGAAGGTATATTCGTCCATCACTAGTTGAGCATTTTAGTAATATATGTGTATTTTACAATCTAAATGCGATATGCTTTTCAATATAGGGATTTCCTCATTTCATTTTCATTGATAATTATTATATTTGGTAATTTTTTTTCTTCTTCTATAGACTGAATACTTCAAATGAAGTCAATGGTGCTTGTGATGCCTTGAGGTGGAAATTGGAAGAATTAAATAATGTGAAAATGGCTGAAGTCGAAAGTCATTTTCATTCTGCTGTTGAAAATGTTATTTCAGCTGTGCGCTATGAGCGATTGAGTCCCGATGGTCCTCATCTTAAGTCTGTTTCTAGTGAACATCCATTAGTACCTCAGTAAGTGAAATATTTCTTTTAAATTTATTGAAATATTTTATATATACTTTTTGAGTGTGTGAAATTTTTATTCCCAAGGGAATTACCCAATTTTCAATGCTACTAAACCTTTTTTGTGTGTGATAAATCCTATTTTAAAAATCCTTGCAATATTATTTATATAGTTAGTGTCTTTTTATATTTTGCTTTAGAAATTAAAGTACTCTTCATTGAAGCTGAAAAAATTAAATTGTATTAAAAATAAAGCATTTTTATTTATTGTTCAACAGTCCACCAGCTTTTTTATTATGTATATGCAAGATATATTGTTACTACTATTTATTTAGCGATACTTTTGTTTGGGAATTAAAATAATTCTGTCAATCCCAATTTCAGAAAACCAGAATCCCAATCATTCAAAATTCCTACACAACCTAGAGATGCAAACCGTGTATCAATTGATACTTGTCTTATACATAAGTATTTGTTGTCGAGAAATCTGCTCCTTGATGTCAATGCCCGTTGCCAGTTTTCGATATCTTTTATATGAAGCCCACATATTAATTACCAAAACCTCTTTTTTGCTTCTAATTTTCTTGAACCATTTTTTAAAAAAAATATTCACCAAAAAGTACCCCAGTTTTTTCTTTTTCAATCTGAATGATTTTTAAAACATGTTTTAAATTTCTAACTAGACTTTTTTTATTACAGTATGTGTAAATTGTAAAATCATTACATGTAACTAAATTTGTAAACAAGATTTTAACCTATGCTATATGTTTTGTTCACCATAATGAAGAACGGTTTTGTGCCTGTAAATTTCATCATATCAGATGTATTCACAGTTGTCATACAGGTTTATGTTCAAGCTGTCAAACAAAATTAGACTTGCTGGAACAAAGTTTACCATTTCTTGTGCAATTTGAACCTCAATTATTGTTCAAATTTGAACAGACATTCAAGAAATATCGCTTTGTTTAAAGAATAAGGGAATTACGATTGTGTGAAACGGCTTATAATAAAATACCATCATGAGGCACGATATATCGCTGGAATTATACTATTTTAATGAATACATAATGTATTTACAGTCTAATGAAATAAATTTTCTTGCATCTTCATTTCAGTTTTTGATTACCATTTTGTGATCAGAAAATTAAAGTGCCTTAAACTTTGTATCATTTTAGAGATAAATAATATATCCTAATGAATTACTATTTGTACGATTTATAATTAGAATTATTAAGTTCCATATTTATATAAGACTTAAAATTTTCAAAATGCTAACTATTTTATTCTATAGGTACTTCCGAACCTATGGTGTTGATCAAAGTCTTGTTGAAGATGAAAAACTTATGTTCTCCCCTCAAAGTTGTTATATCATGGCTCATAATGGCTGGGTAATGGGAGATAACCCACTGAGAAATTTTGCTGAACCTGGATCCAATGTTTATCTGAGACGAGAACTTGTTGCTTGGGGTGACAGTGTGAAACTTCGCTATGGAGAGAAGCCCGAGGATTCTCCTTTCCTTTGGCAGTTTATGACCGACTACGTTCAGCAGTTATCACGAGTTTTCTATGGTTTGCGTCTTGACAACTGCCATAGTACTCCCATCCATGTTGCAGAAGTAAGATGTAAATATTTAAATATTAAGTTCCAACTGCTGTGCTTTTTGTTATTCACGCTTTATTATTTTTATTTTTGATGCAGGTCATCGAGAAATAATGTAAGTTTTTTTTAATCTATAAAAGGAAATAAAATAGTCACAAACACATTTCATTTTTATTTAGTACTAGACGCCTTTGGCGACCAGCTGGTTCGCCATGAATAATGCGTTCTAAAATTTCCAATTAAATCACATATTCATTAGCCAAAATTTAAGAAATAGTTTAAGTTAAAAGATTCAGTTATTAGTAGTTAAAGAGTCGGTAACTTTATTCGGAAAAACTTTTTGAGTTTAATGCTCTAATAATTTATCAATTATGCTTCCAAAATATTAAAAATGTTTTTTTCGGTGATATTGCCAAAATGTTAAATATGTGTTTTAAAGAAAGCGAAAAAGGGAAAAAATTATTGAATTAATGATACAGATATTGCAAACGATTATAGAAATATGCCATTAAGTCGGGATTTCAATGCATATCCTGTCTAAATTCAATCAGGTTTACTGTAAATAAAGATAATTTATGGAATTAATGATATAAATATTGCAAACAAATATAGACACCTTTGCGTTGCATTTATTTTTATAGAAGATATCACATTTTATATTTGTTATTTTATCCAATCACGTGCTGAAAGTTGTATTTCTTAAGATCTAATTTACGATGAATAGCTGTTGTTTTTTCATTTGAACTTCCGGCATTGTTTTATTTTATCCAGTCACGTGCTAAAAAAAACATGGTTAAAATATTTCTTTAAAAATTCGTTAAAAATAGAAGCTTGAGTTATACATTAAAACACTGATACCATTAGAAAGCTAAATTTTTTATCTTTAAATTGATGTTAAAATCATGTCCGATAATAATTTCGGAAGTTATAACGGAAAAACGTCGAAATTTCGCTTAAATTTTAATTAATTCAAATTCTAATTAAAAATTCAAAAAAAGGCCTCCGAGGTGCACATTCCCGACCTCCAAGGTATACATGTACCAAATTTGGTGGCTGTAGGTGCAACGGTCTGGCATGTAGAGCGCCAACACGCACACACACACACATTGAGCTTTATTATAAGTATAGATATAGATTATTCATTTAGAATCGAAGAACTTCGTTAAAAATGGAAGTCTCTGTTGCAGTGTTATTTGGCTATTGATAATGGGAGATATTGATTCACATCTTTTAACAATTCTTGCGGCAAAATGTAAGTGAAAAAAAAATATTAATTTACTAGTTGGTTTCTATAATAAGAGCTCACTGTTGCCATTCGTCCAAGTTCCGTATTAAGAAACCTTTCTCAAACTAGCCATCTTGTGGATTCAATTTAGGATTTTAATTTAGCATTTTTAAATATAAACAATCATGAAATAGGCAGAATTAAACGAACGCGAAATTTCTTTTACAAGCATTCAAAAAACATTTTGTTGTTAATTCAAACTTTCAACATATTTAATGATATCAATTTTCAGTAAAACGAGATGTTTATTTCAAAAAACTGGACTGGCTTTTCTCTGTAAACAAACGACCAATAGTTTAGTTTAGGCTATCTAAAACATTTATTTTTTACCTGAATATATAGTGAAACCTCGATTACATGGCTCTCGATCAGCCGAATCTTGGTTATATGAGCCAGTACCAGAAAATCGAATTATGTTTTTCATTTCTGAAATTAATTCGTCGAACTTTTCAGGAAGAAGTTAGCTTTGGAGCTAGTTTTGTCAATGCGATAATATTTTAAAAAATCGTTGGTGAAAATTCATCGTTAAAGACTTAAGATGTTATTTAGAGAAAAATAACACACTTCCATTCATAAGCACTGGTTAAGTAAGAAAATTCCGTGTATTTGAATTTAAAACATAGAACTGTGAATGTGCATAAAAGCTTGAGAATTTTTTAACACTTTTAAAGGGTTGTTAGAGACCTCAGCAGCCTGAAGATATGGTCTCAACTTCGTAACCTGAAAGCTCTAAGTTCAAAAAGCAATTTCATTGAAGTGCTGCCTTGTAACCACACTGGTGCAGGTTAAATGAATTCTTGGTGTGGTGTAGAGCGGATATTTGGAGAAGACAGTACCTGCCCAATTTTCAATTTCTTCTTCTGAGTGCTATTCTAAATTACTAAACCCTTTCCCAAATAGCATTATTTTCAAATGGAATATTAATATAACTAAAATTTGAATCAACAAACTGAAAAGCTCTGCCACTTAATGCATTCATATAATGACTTCAATGAAAACTTGCTGTCTTTTCCTACATCTTAAAATCAAACGTTTTTTAAAAAAATGAGAATATATTAAATAATAATAAGGATATAAAATTGAAGGATTATTTTCTGACGAACTTGTTAATTTTTTTAAGTTTTGTTCCAGTTGAGATATTTTATTTAAAATATCAATAAATTTATGTTTTTATCATATATATGTTTTATTTCACAGTACCTCATTGATAAAGCCCGTGAAGCACGACCTGATCTTTTTGTTGTTGCCGAATTATTTACTTCCAGTGAAGCTGTTGATAACATCTTTGTGAACCGCCTAGGAATTACAGCTCTCATAAGAGGTTACTATTTATTTAATAACTAGTCATTTGATAGGATGGTTAATATTAATCCTGCCTTTTAGACACCATTCTAGTGCATAATTTTAGCATCATTTCCTGATACTTAAAACTTATGGGGTCGTATAAAATTGCATATATTTAGTAAATTCTATGTGTGTATACATACATATATATATATATATAATTACATTGATTTTTAAGATATTTTTACTTCA
>JAPMOQ010058410.1:122811-135683 GCA_026543055.1 Argiope trifasciata | reverse complement strand
AGAAATTAAATATTTCTTAGTGAAATCAGGTTTTAAATAGAATTAAATGTTGTTCGTTTTTGTTGTGTGATTAATTTCAAGCCATTTTCCGAGTAATCTATTTTAAGGAACTTGATTTTAATCGTAATTATATTATTAAAAATAAAATAGCTTTTACTAGATGAGAAGCATTTTTAAGTTATATTAACATAATTCCCAAGAATAAGTTTTGAATGAAATGAAAAATTGCGCATTAATAAATTTTAAAAATAAAAATGGGACCCTTTTAGAAATTTCAAAGAATTATTTTATTCTTTCAATATCCATATTTACGAACCTGTTTTCCCGGTCTACAAACTACTGAAAGTCCCATTTAAATATTTTAAATAGTTTGTTAATAATAGCCACTTCGAGGAAATATTTTGAAATTCCCCATTTTGATATGCAATTTATTCTAATTGTTTTGTTCAATTCATTGTGTAAATCCTTAATCTTCTATACATACTTTCACACGTAATTATAATAAAATGAAATCTTCGTAAAATACTATCATACAAAAGTGCTAAATTTAAATTCACTTTTTTTTAATTATTCATGTAGAGAGAAATTCATGCTAAAATTCTAGCATGAAACCAGAGGAGAAAAAATTACAGTTTAAATGGGTTATTTGGAATTTTAATGCAGATACACACGATAATCAGACTCTTTATAAATTTCTTTTAAAGAATACAATTTATTATAATTCTTCATAAAATAAATTAGAAACACAAATTAATTATAAATAAATAAGAATTTGTTTATGCTCGTCGCTGAAATAATTTATATCACTACAGATTTTATTTAATCAGTAATCTTAAAGTATTCTGTCTTGCAAAAATATGTTTTCTTCAAAAATATAATTTCATTAAACTTCTTTATTGAATTACATTTCCAATCGAAATTAATCTATAAACTATCTATTTTTCTATAAGAATATTCGAAAACCTAGATACAAATTTATCTGAGAAGAGGAAAAAAATCTTTCAATTCTTCTGAGATATATTATCTTCATAAACTCTAAGTTGAAAATAATTCATCTTTTTAAATCTTACTTGTATCTTTATAATTCATAAAAAATATTAGCATTTACTGTTATTCCTTCATGGAAATTTCTGTATTCTTTATTTAACGTTATAATAAAAATATTCATTTTTGTTCATAATTACAAATTAGATGAAATGATATGGCTAAAACAAAATTATTTCGATTTTACATGAAATAATCAAAGTGGGATGATGTAATTTTCTAATTTAAAATATTTAACTTCATATTTAGTTAAAAATACTTTAATCATGTTTTGATGCTTTAATAAATGGCATTAGTCTGAAATATCTCATTTCGAAGTTATCTTCCAAATTATCAAAAAAGTATTATACTTTCTCATACCAGTTCCTAAGCATGATTTTATTACTCTTAGTTATAATATAAAATAATTATCATTTAATTTACTTTTAATCTATTAATGAATTAAATCATATTTATATTTTAATTTAATTCATTTAATTTATTTATAATTATCATTTAATTTATTTATTTTTGTTTGGATATCTAAAAGAATTATCTCATTCTCGCTTGTTTCTGCAAGAACTGATAAGACAACTCTGATAAGCGAATTTATATATGTATATATATATATATATATATGAAATGAAAAAAAATCGTCAGTGAATTAATTTGTTAATTTGTTAGAACGTCATTTTGAAAAAAATATGATAAATTTAAATTAATATTTACTATTTGCATTATTTATTTTGTATTTTAATTTTTGTGAATCATTTTTATTTGCAGTTTGTACATAAGACCTTAAAAATACGGGGCAATGCATTTAAAATATTTATATGCTTTTTGAAGAGGAAAAAAGGGTTTTAATGTAAATAGTATTATAATTGTTTTAATAATAATAATAATTGTTTGTATAATAATAATAATAATTTTTTGTATATTTTTTTATTATTATTATTGTTTTAATAATAATAATAATTGTAAATATACTTTAGATCTTTTATAATATGTAGAAATTTTATATTTGTTCTTTTACATGATCCCTATATAGTCCAAACAATTTTCAACTAAGCAAACCTTACTTTAATTTTAAAGGCAGAGTATGAATTTTTCGTAATGATGATATTGTATAAGAAATTAAAGCTTCGTTATTGAATAAATTTGCTTAGAGCAGTTTAATGGAAAATTTTTTTTAATGTAACTTTTGAAAAATTAATGCGAATTTTTTTTTGGAAAATAGTTTTATTTCTTAAATTATTTTGAAATACTTTATAATGCATATAGCCCATTTATCTCTAATAGGTAAGGCATTAGATTGCATTTCAGTCTTTTTGGAACAGCTTGTAGACTTTTAAAACTACTACTCTTATCTTATCATGATTTTGATATACGGATGGCACACAAATTGAGAATACTTTATTAAAATCTTAAAGACCGATATCAAAAATTTGAAAGAACAATCACTATTGAGCAAATGATGATCTTATATTACCTATGTTTAATGGAATAAAAAGTATTTAAACAGACCTCTTCTTATTGAATTGACGCTTTTTTAAAACTTAATACTTCATTAAATTCCAATGCATGGCATAGATTTCGAAATTAAGCTATTTGACGTCAGATTGTCTCAATACACATAATTTTATCCTTCAAACATTAAAGACGATAATAATCTCCTTGTTTCCACCTCATGAAGCTGGAAAATTTATAAATTAATATTCATGCAAATTCAGAAATTTTGTATCATGCTTGCACGGACTTATTTCAATATATGAATCTGTAATTTTTAATTAATTTACACTAAAAGAAAATTATTATTTAGATATAGTAACTAAATGATTTACGAATATTGACGCATGCTCTTTTGAAAGATTGAAAATATCTGCTTTTGCCATATTTATAAAAAATTACATAGCTTTATTTTACAAAAATCCTTTCTGATATAAGAGAGGATATTAATTTATCAAAGCACTTAAAAAGGTGCAGTATCTTATGCAATAAAAAATTGAGTAATAAGAATAAATATTTTTCAAAAATGCTATTATTTATGATTACCAAACATCTATCAACACTACCGTCAACAAGTTTTGTTCGGCTAGATAAGAAATTGATTATTTAAGCTTAAAGGACGAATTCTTCATAAAAATTTATTCTTTTCTTCTCTTCCTTTAGAAAAGAAATTACATTCTTGATATTGAAAAGTATTCATCTACTGATTATTGTGTAAATTTTAAATATTTTGTAAATAAATAGTTAAAAAACACAACGTTACAGGAAGAAAAAAACTGAAAATGGACAACACCTTGCAACAAAGAAACAAAATTACTGAAATTCCATCATTCGAATAACTTACAATCCTATGCAAAGATATGGTTTGGGTGTTTCCCTTTTTTTGTATCAATATAAAAGGTAGAGACCAACCAGGCAAATCATTATAGTTATCTTTCCTTTTCATCCCAGTTATAGAGTATTTTAAGTTACACTCTTCGCCAGTTTATTTGTTTAAAATGACTTCACTGGTAAAGAAGAAAATTGCAGTTCTCGTCATTTGTTGTGTTACAGCATCTTTGCTTGCAGATGAAATAAACCAATCTCTGAAAACTTATCGAACAACGCAAAGTCGTGATTTCTCGACAAATGGAATAGCCTATGAAACAGATTACAGGACATATGTTCCTGAATCTGTGCTAGATTCTTATGACAATCGCAAATCAAGCGATTCGCTGAAGTATGCAAGTCTTTCCGAACTAGATGACTTTATTCCAGACAGAACAGTTAATGATAAATATTCTTACAGTCCTGGAGGATTTTATATACCTCCTGAAAGAGCAGCCAAGGTGAATTACCATTTTGAAGAAATAACCGATGGCAGTGTACCTGATGAAGGATTCCTGAACGATTCCAACTCCAAAACTTTCACCACCTCGAATCAGACAAATTCAGGTATTATCGAAAGGCAAACTATTTTATCTGTTTCCAAAAAGGCTTTCTTGAATCCTTTATTGATGATTTCTGCGGTTGCCATTCCCCTTGTTCTTATCATTCAAAAGATATTTCCTTATGCAATGAATATATTTAAAGAATACATCTTGCCAATGATGACCACAACCATAGTTACCGAATTCGCTCGAAATATAGATGGTGACACGGTTCCTCATGTTGATCAAGTACTGGATCTCATCAATGAGTTTGGAGTTAAGGTTCTTGAAGACCCTAAGTGTTTAGTAAGATTTTTGTGCCATAGTATTATGTCTCAGTCGGATAAACATTTTGGGAATTCTTCATCAATCCAGATGATTTCAAAGGAACTAGTGGATGATGAGATGGTGGATAAATATGGATTAACGACATTACTTAGTTCTGTTCTGTTGAACAACTGTGAATCTCTTGCATGTGATGGATAATCTGCTTATACGCAGGGTGAACTGCTATTTAAAAAGATTCAATTGCTAGCTTTTAAGATCTGTTGTCTGATGAAAAATGAAAAATTATATTAGAATTTCAGTGAAGAATGCATTGTTGCCGTAGTATGCCATTTTGTAACAATGTGTTTCTCGGATTTACAATTATTATTGTAAATTTCATTGTGATGAAGGATCATTGTTTGTAAGAGGTAAATTTAAAATTTCTTTAAACATAGCTTTTTTCAGAAATTTAAAAATAGATGATCCTGTTAATAAATTAATGGTGTTAATTTTATTTATTAACTTTTTATGAAATTTAAATGTTATCTTATTTTGAAAGTTGCTATTAAGTGAAATAATTAGAATAGTTGACCCCAACATTCTAAATTACATTGAAAAGTTTATTTAAGTACTTCGAAATAATCATAAATTAATCTGTTTGCTATAAACTATTGTATATTATGTAAAAGTCTTTTTGGCATTATATGGTACATTTGCGAGCAAGTCTTTTTTAATCAAAAGTTAATATATTTTTAATAAACTTTCAGAATATGTAATAACTCAATTATTTAGTAATTTTATAGTTATATAGTACTCTCAATTATTTAATAGCATTACAGTTATATAGTCATCTCAATTATTTAATAATACTAAAGTTATATAGTCACCTCAATTATTTAATAATATTATAGTTATATAGTAATTTCAATTATTTAATAATATTATAGTTATACAGTAATCTCAATTACTTTTTCAAATTTTATTTCATTCATTTGTAAATTATTTTTAAAGCTCCTCTTTCAGAAGTGTATGAATTGTAATCTACGGTGGCATGTATATTTATTTGCATTAGTTAATTCTTTTTTGAAATTGCTCTTTTAATAATTTTAGGACTTTGCTTTTCATTTTCCATTTTTTTTCTCCATTTTTTCTCTTTTTTAGCAAATTCTTACGTTTACCATTTATTATATATTCACTTATTTATAATAATTTAATTTATAAGGTATTGCATTAGAAATAAATGTGTTACAAAAACGGTGTTTCACTTCATGATTTTAGAGTTAAAATTTACAGCATCGACTAAGAGTAAGAATTTTATGAGGTTAAATTTGTATTATTCTGATATGCAAAATAGTTTAATGAATTTGAAAACTTCGGCCGTAAAGAAATTTTTTATGGAGTGAATTCTTAAACTAATCAGTAAATGGTTATCAAAATCCTTTATAAATGAAGCATTTGAAAAATGTTTCAGATTTTTTTCCCATTAAAACAATGATAGGCAACATAAAATTAAATAGGAATAAACTAAAATAAAATATACACCAGGAATTTTTTAAAAACAAAATGACAACAATTTTACACTTTTTAAAAAAAATATTATCAAGATAATCAGTTTGAATTCCTTAGAAAATTATTTTATAAATAAAGCAAGGATATAATTCCTTATAACTAATTTCTATGTCAGAATTGTTTAATAAATAAAGGAGAACGTTTGGAATTTTTTATATTTCTTGAAATGAAAAGTTTTCTGTGTATTACAAACAGAAACATTCAAATTCTAAAAAAGGTTTTGCATTAGAATAAAAATAACTAATGAAATCTTTATAAAGAAAAGATGCGAAGAAAAAAAAACTTGGTGGTCAGAGTAAAAACTTGAGATAGAAAAAAAGAACAACCAATATCCTCTCATCCTTTTGATCAGAAAGGCAGTGAAAAAGCTCTTGGAAAATAATTTTTTTCCAAGAGCTTTTTCCCGGCTGAAAATCAAGGATACTTCTTAAATTCGGGAGGCAATTTTTGGAAATGTAGTTTATTTGGGAATTTATTTTTTGATTGCAGATTTTCTTAATTGCGGATAAATTGAATTCATTGTAAAACATTTTTAAAAAAAATATGTTTGACACTTTTTTCAGACTTTTGACAGAAATTGTTAAAACTATGTAAATAAATATTTTAATATTTTTTCATAAATTTTGTTTATTTATATAATAGATGTTTTAATTATACATATTTCAATTCAGATTAACATACATTTATCTATTCTTTTTATAATGCGCCTAGTATATTTTCTCTTTTTAAACCACTGTCTAACGCAATAATAATTAATCCATTCGGATTTTTTAAGAAAAAATATTAGTTTGAAAAAATTAATGCGAATAGAAATTATATAAAAGCAAATAATAATTTAAAAACGAAAGAAAAAACTTCATTTCAGGAAACAACTTGTTAAGATATATCATGGGGCAATCAGGGAATATCTCAGTAGAATTGTCGATTGTTAAGTTTTTAATGTATTTCCCATGTAACTTTGTGTAAAAATACCTCGTTATTTTTCAGAAGCAAATAATAATAATTTGAAGAATATATACTTGCAACAAAACAATTTACGTTTCTACTATGCAACAATTTAACAAGAATGGATATGGACAGTGAAAATCTTAAACAACATGGTTCTATTTATTGTATTCTTTATAAATTTACACATGCACTTAACCTCCTCCATCCATTCATCCATGCACACTCATATAGATACACACAAATGTATTTAAACATTTTTACGGTAATTTGTACATATATTTGCTCACTAATTTATTAAAAAGTAAAAATAATTTGATAAAAAGTATATTCCATTATAAGTTCCAAATAAATTAATGAGAAATATTAGGATAGGGAAATCCTGATGCTTAATAACGAAAATATTAAAATAAAGATCAACAAGGCCTAAAGACTTTTTCAAAGGTTACCTCAAACCAGAAAATTTCAGTTTGATTAGTTTCACTTTGATTAAAAATTCAAAGAGAAACCTTTTTTATAAATTGGAACTTGGTTGCGTTTTTACAATGTGTCCGTTATTGAATTTTTAAGATTTATATTTTTTCCCAACAAATTCTCGTTCTTTGAAAGCATATCATTTTAAGGGAATTTTCGGTTTCTAAATCGGATCAATTTTTGGACAAAAATCAGTCATCACACTCATAAAACACTCTACAAGGAGATAAAACTTGACAATGTCTTTAGGATGAATTATTTATTTAAAAAAATTTTGTAACTTATTTTTAATTTTAAGATTTTCTTGAATTTCAGAGCATTATCATTACAGTTTTAGATGCAGCAGCATTTATGTATTTAAATTTTAAATGCTTTTATAGATTTCGATTGGCCGATAAATCATATTTTTTCCATTATTATTTCACATTTTTTCCATCATTTCGACTTGTTGGTTAAGCACAAATATCGTTAAGTAATTTAGAAAGCGATAAAGGTTGATAATGCAAAAATTAATAACAGATAAAATATTTTTTAAAACTATATAGCTAATTATATAATGTTCTGTCTGAAGTAAATATGGAATCAAGTAAAGATTTGTGTAAGTCAGAGATCGATAGATTTTAATCATTACAAATAAGCATTAAACGCGATGCACATGAATACGGATGATTTCTTACAAACGCATTATTTTCTTTAGTCATTTTTCTTTCATTCCGTATAGATAATTAACATAAAAAGGCACATTATTATTCAAAGATAGTTTTTTCCTCCCATAATTTAATTCAGATTAGCATAAACATGAAGAAAATGGAGTATTCATATCAATATATACGGCATTTTCAAGAATATAAGGAACACAATTTCAGTAATTAATAAAATAAATGCAGTAAGTAATCAAAAATAAGATAAATAAAATATTAATGTTAAAACATATAATATTTTTTCTCGTATACTATACCGAAAACTATTAAAATACCTACATGCACTTTTCAGCTTCTAGAAATTTTTAGTTCAATTTAGCGAAAGGAAAACAATGATTGGAATCTTATGGGCTCTTTTTTTTAGTTTCAGTTTGCTTAAGATTATTTTACTTCGAAAAAGATTTATCATTCCAACGTATAAGTTGTGGTAATAAAGTTTAAAGATGATTGATTAAAGATGGTCTTTTCATAACATTAAAGTAGTATTAATAAACAGTCATGTGCCAAAGGAAAAGCCATAATTTTACATAATAAAATGATTATTTGATTCCGCAACTTCATGACATATTCCAATTCTGTCTCATTTGTTCCAAACAAGTCTTAAAAATTCATTTAAATTGTTGCAATAAAACACACAATGCATGAAAAGATAGGCTTGACTTTTTTACTACATAGACATAGCGAAAAAACGCAGACGGTTTGCAATCGAATTTTTGTTGCCGTACCTAAAGAAAACTGGAATAGTTTCTGGAAAACTTTCAAAAAAATAATATTTCTTCTATTCTCCATATTTCTTCTGTTATAGACACAATTTGAGAAACTATCGAAAATAATATTTCTGGTTATGTTTCCTTAGTTTTTCCAGCAAAATGATTTCTTCAGAATGTTCTTTATTTGAACATCAAATTCAATATCAATTATATATATATATCGAAATAAAAGAAAGAATTAATTTCATATTTCCTCTACTTGAAAACATGTTTCAACTAATAGATTCTTTTTGTTATTTTGTTGCCAATTTTATATTTATTATATGATGAACACCATATTTTAATTATAAATACTATATTTTAATAATGAATTTATAAAGTTAACTTTTTTAAAGTTATAAAATATTTCTGCGTTATTTTATAATTAACTAATTTAAATATGAAAAACAAATAACTGAAATAATTTAAAAGAAAGTATTGTAAATTTAATTCCTGTATTTATATTATTTTAAATATATAGATACAAAATTAAACTGGTTTGCACATTCAAAGGAAAAAATTTGTCGAATCATTCGAGTATTCTCTAGGGCATTAGATAATTGAGATAGTAATCCATTACAAATGTATATCATGCATCTAAGCATCTAGTACTTAACTATTTTAGCTTCTAGAACTCTAATACATACTTTCTCAATACTATAACACTGTTTTTTTATAAATTCACTTGAAAAAGGAAATTTTGTTGGGAAGGATTAATTAAATATCGTTGCAATAGATATAAAATTAATTTCCACAAATGCAATATTAACATTATAAATTAAAATCAATGTATGTATATTCATGCAATGATTCTGTATGTATTAAAGAGATTTTTAATAATAAAATTAAAAATAGGCCTATACTTCCAACTAGAAAAGTATTTTAAAAGAAACAATTATTGTATATTAATGAAAGAGTATCTGAAAAAATCACGAGTTCTAAATTTTTATACATGATATACGTTTTATGAGATATATTTAGAAAAACATTTTTGTAATTTTTTAACATTGTAAATAAGGATAAATATCCATTCTTCTTCAAAACTGTTGGAGGTAAGAGTGCATATTTTGTTAATCTTTTGAAACATCGGATGATATGAAAACTATTTTTCATGATGAGTCATTGTGTATGAAGCTAGCACCAAATTAAAATTTCCATTGTAATTTTTATTTATTCGAAAATTTAATAAACTAAATGTATCGCAGATATAAAGCTCTTTTATAAATAATAATTGAAAAATCTTATAACATATATCTTAAACAATAGAAAGAAACAAAGGCTGTTAAATTTTGAAAGTTAAAAAGATATTTAGAATAAAAATTTAATTAAAAAGAAACCGGCTTGAATTAAAATTATGTTTATCATAACATTTGCTAAGAGAGATGCTTTCATCTGAAGTACTGAAAAAATATGGGAAATAAATTTTCCTTTCACACAACGCGCAGTTTGCTTTAAAAAATTGAAATAGCTTGAGAATACAATTTGATATCTGATTTTTTTCATTGATCCTTATATCGATTTTTTTATATAATGACTTTAATTATAAATTATTATAATAATTTAAAAATATAATAGTATAATAATGGAATAATTTGTCATTAATAGAATAATGAGAAAATAAATAAATCCTTAAATTATTTTTCCATTCTGCTGAACATTATTTTTAAATGTCACCTAACATAATCTCAAAATAAAGAAATTCTAAGAGTTATATAAATAAATATATCTTTGATAATATCATGAAGGAATTAAAATTTACATCAATGATAATATTAAATTCTAACAAATATATTTTTTCGTTTTTGTTAAATTACATTACAGACGAAATAAATGAGCATTAATTTACCAAAAATTATTCAAATAGAATTGAAAGAGCATTTTATGGTATGATGACTTTTGCTATATAAAAGATATAGTAGATTAGAAGCTCAAATACATATTTTAGATTTATATGTGTTTGGAATAAATCTCTGAAAACCTGAACAAAATAAGTTGTTGTTTTAAATGCACAAAAATTTACATTAAAATTACTAATAATAAATGCATCATGAAAATAATTCTTCTCTTTCTCCTTAAAAACATTGTCACTTACTTAAAATAATATTGTAATATTTTCAGCAGGTCATTATTGTACACATTTCTAATATTTTGTTCAGAACATACTTAACCAACAAGTAAAAAATACAATATATACTACTGCTTCATACAGATGTATTCAATTACTTTAAAATCTCTCATTCGAATAGTTAGTAGTCTTTTGCAACAAAATGGTTTGGGCGTTTCCTTTTTGAAGCAATATAAACAGCTGATACAAACTAGGGAAATCATCACAGCTAACTATTCTTTTCATTACAGCAACAGAATATTTGACAGTCAAACACTTCGCAAGTTTATTTGTTTAAAATGACTTCACTGATAAAAAGAAAGTTTGCAGTTCTCGTAATTCATTGTGTATCATCATCTTTGTTTTCAGAAGAAATAAACCAGTCCTTGAAAACTCATCGAAGATAGTGAAGTCCTAATTTCTTAAAAATTGAAGACAACGGAAGAATCTAAACTACAAGAAGGACTCTTCAAATATTCTTGCGTTTGTCCTTGAGTTTAATCATAATCACGAATCAAGTGACTCCCAAAAACATTTTTTCCGAGTTAGATGACTATACTATGGGAGAGAACCACCACTCAAATATGTTTAAATTTTTGTATGCTATTAAATTTTTACCTTGCATTTTAATTCTTCCACCGCTTTAACTACTTAATTGTTTTTCATTGTAAATACATAATCCTGTGCGACTGTTTCCAGTGTTTTTTAACTATTTTATTCTGCTTTCATGCAACTATTCATTTATTTAAATTTTAAAGATCATTTAACCTCTTTTTAACCACATGGATGGCGTAGTTTGACCATAGATGGCTAAAAAACACAAAGCAACCAACCGACTTTATTCCGAATACAACGATTGTTGATAAGTATTTCTACAGTCCTGGTGAATTTGAAATACTTCAGGAATAAGAAGCAAAGCTTAACTATCTCTTTGAAGAAATTATTGATGTTAATGTACCTGATGAGGAATCGATAAAAGATCCCAACTCAAATGGCTCTAACCAGATTGAAGCAGGAAATATCGAAAGATCGGCATTTTTATCAATTTTCAGAGAAGCTTTCCTGAATCCTTCATTCTTCATTTCGGTTGGTGCCGCTCCTCTCGCTTTTATCATTCAAATGATATTTCCTTACGTGCTGAATATATTTAATGCAAGAATATTTCCATCTGTAGCCACAACTATGGATAGTGGTTTCGCTCAAAGCTTCAATGGAGACATCGGTGTGAATGTGGAATAAATACTGGATGTCAGCAATGAATATGGAATTGAAGCTCTCGATGATCCAATGTGTTTACAAAATTTCTCTGTCAAGTTATAATTCTGAAAATTCTTGATCAGTTCAAAACATTATGCATGCATTAGAAAATTCTTTAAGGGATGAGATGTTAGGAAAGTTTAGATTAAAGACATTGTTGGTTTCTTTGGTTAAGATAATCTGTGAATTTCTTCCTAGGTAAAGGAATGTCAGCTTATGCTCAAGATATTCCATTACTCGAAAAAAATGTATTTGCTTGGCAAGAGAATCTTCAAATTGTCTCAAGTTTCAACAAAAATTTAAAAAAAAGATTTTATATTATATATATCGTTAAAAAATTCATAAAAAAAGAAACTAATTTTTATAATAATATGATAATATATTATCTATACCATTGCTTAGTTAACACATCACTGAAAGCAACATAATTTAGATAAATAAACTTATTAATTAATTTAAAAGCTTATATTATCTTTTAGATTTAAATAATTATTTCTATAATTTTTAGTCTTGAACTCTTTTTTAAACTGGTGGATTTTTTTTAACTTCAGCATATGTATTAAATTAAAAATTTTGAAAACAATTTCTCTTTATTCTGTGTTGACGTTTTTCCAAATTTGTGTTTGTCATATTAAAATATTTAAGCAAATAGGTATCTTCGGTTTGTTTGGATTGGCATATTCTAAATCAAAAGCATTCTTTTTTTATCTGAAATTTTAATATAATGAAAACCATAAAATTTTTTGCTGTAACATATTTAGGAAACAAATATTTCTTTGGATGCTTGAAAAAAATCTTTATCTGTACACATAATAAAGATATGTGTGTGTGTGTGTGTGTGTGTGTGTGTGTGTGTGTGTGTGTGTGT
>JAPMOQ010058410.1:102200-119045 GCA_026543055.1 Argiope trifasciata | reverse complement strand
AATTGTATATTCATTTCAAAAAAGGACAACTCTATTTTTTGAAAAAGTTTATTTTTTTTAAAGACTCCATTTCATTTATAGACAAAAAGTGATTGTATTTAGTTCCTTAAATTAAAAAGAAAAATTCTATTACAAAGACTAAGGTAAATATGCTAATTTTTATCAAGTATTGATTTTATATCAAATATTTACAATGTACTAAACATACAACACTTGAAATCGTCTCTCACGTGGTAGATTTTCTGTAAAAAGTGAAAAAAAAAACTATTTTATTATAAATAGGACTGCAAAACTTGTTTAAGCAACCGAACATATTGGATGTTTATATAGGGATTGCATAAATACTCGTTTGGAATTTTGGATGCATGTTGTAACGATTTAGTGCTGTTTTTTTTAATTTTCAAAGACGTGAAGTTTTTATTCATGTTAAAATACAGACTAAATTCTCCATGTTTATTCCTTTGTAATTTTTTTCTACTTACGGAAAGGGTTTTTTTTTCTACAGCCTTTCAAATCGTTTTGTTAAACCCATTTCATATAATTTCAGGGCCATTTAATATAAAGCTAAATAGAAGAAAAAAACTTGAAAAGATAGCAGGATAAGCATTTAAAGCAGAGTTTGTCAAACTTTGGGCTGGAGGTCGATTTCTAGTGACTAGATCTTGAAACTTTATGTACCATTTTATAATTTTCATTGTCAAAAATAGAATTTCATAAATCTTTCATCAAATCACAAATAAAAAACATTATTTTCCTGTACAAATCTCACACTTCTTTTATTTCTCCTTAACTCTAAGATGACGGTAATAGAATTCAGATGTCTCTAATAGAAACTGTAACAGAACTCTGATGACTGTAATAGAGCTCAGATGACTGTAATAGCCTCTCAGAAGATCATTATCTAGAAATAACATTGCATCACGATTAGCAAAAATATGCACAATTACCATAAACTAGAGATTTTGCTCATTTTGGAAGCCTAAAATCTACGATTACGTTCTCAACTGTTATTTTGGAAAATTTCCAGTGCTCTAGTTTTCATCTCAAATGTTCAATAACTTATAAATCTTTGGAATTTTAATTTAAAAGATTTTTCTTTTGTCTTTTTCCATAAATAAAATGTATGAAAAAAAAAATTACTTGGATATAGTGCAGCTCAGTCTTGGAGTAAAAAGTACTACGTTCTTACATTAAGCCTGTTCTTCGAAAACTGATCTCGGTCTTTAATGCTGTATTATAAATTATTTTAGAAATTGTTGACTAATTTTCTTTGACAGATTCTTTATAAGATTCTGTGTTCATATATCAGTTTTGTTATACAAATTCCTAATACATAATTCTAACATTTAGTATTTGACTTTTTAATTTTCTAGCATATATGCTGACTGATGCAACATTTTATGTAGTTGTAAAATGTAAACAAACAATATTTGGAAATAATTGTCAATTAACATTGATTTTTTTTGAAAATGTTTGTTGTTTATAATATAATTCTTTATTTTCAAAGAAATAATTATAAATGTACAAAATTTAACTGACAGGTGTGATGTTGCAATATTAGGTATGATAATCAAACATGCATATGGCTCCTTGTGGCAGTGTTATTAAATCCATTTCAAAAAATATCGCTGAAAGTAATTTTTTAATTCTTTTACAAGCTGTGTCTTTACATGAAGAATGCACGAATATTTCTATTTCGTTCATTTCCTATTTATTCATTTTATTTCTGAAATTGTACATGTATATAATTTTATATTTTAAAAAAATTACGCCACTAAACGAACATATTTCAGAATCAAGGAAATAAAATCATTGACCTATTGTGGGGTTCTCAATCAAGAAAAAGTACCACATGACGTAGACAAAAGGAATCTAAATATACTAATCTAACTATACTAAAAGTTATATAATTTAATAAATTTAATATAACTTTTTGTTTATTTAAAGGAAGCTGAATCAATCATGTTGTTAAAATTTGATAGAAGGAGCTCAACATATTGTATAAACAACATTATAAATCTAGACTTTTTATCAGAATATAATTAAATATATAATATGTATCAATTGCTTTATAAAATTCTTTTTCAACCGTATTGGAAAAGTAAAAGTCAAATTTGAAACCAGATGCATAACACTAGAAACCTTCTGTTGGATATATCTCTATAAATAAATGCTTTATAATTTTTTTCAAAGTTTCTAATAATTTACAAAAACAGGAGAGATTTATTATTGCCCGTCTTTAATTTCTATTTCATCATTATTATAATAATAAATACAGAAATGATATTTTACGAATTCATTTCTCGATGGGTTTATTCACAAAAAGATCAATATCAAATTAAATAAATTCATTGCACAAAAAGTAATTTCTGGAACATTAAAATAGTATGTCACAAAGGATTTAACTTCACTTCCAGTACATTGCAACTGATTAACTTGGCCACTTATCAGAAAGTAAATTAAAAGTCAACTTTAATAATACTATTTAAAGATAGAATTTTCGCACATTTATAAAATTTCTGATTACACACTCTTGTCATGATCGATGAACCAAATTCTCCCCTTATACTTGCTTAATATCATCCCTAACTTCTCTCAAAGCTCCGAACTCATTTAAAATGCTGAGGAATTACAGAATTATCCCCTCAGAGACAGGGAATTCTTGCCTGAGTACGTATAAAAGATACATGCTCTGGGATGGCAGTTACGGAAGCATTAATTTGTGACGGTTTGTTCTGGGATTTTGCAGCAATTTGTATTCCAGCGAGAGAATCTTGACATATTCTCCTTCCTATTACTGCAAGGAGTTTAAATATGTGTTGAGCTAGTGTAAGGAAGACATTTTATTTCTTATGTCTTGATAGAAAGATTAAAGTGGTGATCTTTTTTCCGTGCAAAATGCATCATCATTCCACGTAATTATAATGTAATGTCTTGATCTTGACCGATCAATTTCAGACAAGTTGTTCATTTACAGTCATATATTTACATAAGAACAACGTGTTCTATTAAAACATTTGATATTTACACCATTAGGAAGTTGATGATATTTACAAAGCAGTCGAAGGTTGAATATTTGTCGTAAAAAGGAGAAATGACACTAGAAGAAACTAAGATATTGTTAGTTAATATGGCTACTCCATGGTGGAGCGTAACGCAGCAATCCAAGAAGTATCTCTCCCCCACCTTAAACAAACCCCGCATTTTATATCTGTACAATCCCCGCCTCATTTCACATTGGTCACTTGAGCTCTCTATCACCCAATAGTTGTTCAACAAAATGCCACCCCCCTTCCTCATGGTCTCTAACCAATCATGGGAATGTCTGTTAACGATGCTTCCTCGCAAATTATTGTTCTGGAATACATGTTAATGATAATCCCTTCAATAATGGAAAACTGTTGGAATCTAATGGTGTGAAACTCCTTTCCCTTGAATGTGCAATAAAATTATCTTAAACAATGAAAACCCACATGTGGATCTTCAACTGGACATCACGAATGATCAGATGCGACGAAGACTCCGGTGATTAGAAGATCCCTATCTGTCAATCTGGAGGCATTTGGCAATCGAAGGATTTAACAGGTGGTGACACAGCAGGCTGAAAATGTAGCTTATCAAGATTAGAAAAGGGTAACATTACAATAATAAGATTATGACATATTTGTGGATAGTATATTTTATTTAGTATTGCTTTGAATATGGAATGTTTATAGATAGTAAATACAGTGTGAAATGTTCTAAAAGAATCAATAACATAAAAGGAAGGCTTGAATTTATTTGAATTTTTAATTTAACAATATCTCACACCAGCAATTCATAATTATGTTATATAGGACTAAAATATTTTTGATGGTAATAATGTTTTATCTTCACCCCTTATATTGGGGTGCAGTTGTCTAATTATATTCTTAATGATTTCTTGAAGATGCATTAATTTATAGATTGTACATAATAAAAACGTAGAAACAAGATATTATTAGGTTGTTCGGAAAGTAATTTCGTTTTTTCCTGACAAAGGATTTAATTGCATTTTTCTCACAAAATTTCATACTTAAACCGCAAAATCATTTTATGTTTTAAGAGCTGATATAGCAAGGCTTGAGTGTGAAAAAGTGCAACTGATTCTTCGCAGTAGTTTTTGGATGGTGCCCTTTTAAATATGGAGAGCAATAAACAGCATTTTCGTCATTTTTTTATTTTTTGCTATAAAAGGTAAAAATGCTGTACAAGCCAGAAATAAATTAGCCAATATGTGTGGAGAAGATGTGTTAACAGTACATCAGTACCAGAACTGATTTGCAAAATTTTTCCTTCAAATGAGGAAGCCAAAAACCACCTCGATCAGTTTTTTTTTACAGCAAAGACCAAAACTTTTATGAGCGTGTAATCATGTTACTACCAAAAATATGGCAAAAGGTATTAGACCAGAATGGCAATTTTATAATTTAATAAATAATTTATTCATTAAACGAAAATTTCTTTTCATTTTGACAAAAAAATACGAAATGACTCTCCGAACAACCCAATATCAGATACATAAAGAAATATGATATATCCAAAAATGAAGAATATTGATTAAAAAATACTCGATATTACCTTCAAAATTGAACTTTTCAACGTAGTTATCTAATTTAACTAAAACATTTTAATGTTAAAATGTTTAATGTTTTAATTACTTAGTTAATTAAGATGTCTTTACTAATTTCTTTTTTTTTTTTGGTTTTGTGATCATCAATCAACCATACGATATAAATCACAGATACAAATATAAATCAGGCAATAATACTAACTTGATATAATTGAATACATATATAGTTAATTTAATGAAATTCTATTAATATTTGTCGTCGAGGCACACTCACAAACTATATACACTTTTTTATACACATATTTGCTGTTTTTCTCTAAAACTAATGTCGACTCATATATTAATTTCTGCTCCAGTTTCGTATTAGGGTTTATTTTCAGGATATATCTTATTTATTTATGTAAAAGTATCACAGTGAAAAAAAATTTTAAGTCACTCATCCATTTCTTTATTGTTAATATTTCTGATTATATTCCCGATCTTGGAAATTCTTAGAAGGGAACAACTTTTAATACAAACTTCGTGAATAAGTATTTTAGTCATCTGTTAACATACCCCTCCCAATTCTGTTTTTTATCTTTGGAAATATGATTAACAGCCTTATTTGCCCTTATATTTCTTAGCTTTTCTATTGTTCTTTTGTAAAAGGAATGTAATCTGTTAGACATTTTCGGGTTAATTGAAAGTATTCTCTTTAAGGAGAACTATTAAATTCTTAACTTACTCGAGAACAGTATCGCACAAAAATTACTGGAGCGTAGTACGATATTGAACATATGTAATGTGTAATATTGTAGAATATTAAACAATACTCGTAACACTATAAAATGTTGGTGATTATTGAACAATATATTATAACATAACACAAATGTGTACAATATTTTGTGTTACCTGAATATAAGTTTTCTACAGTTCCAATTTTAGACTGCATAGATCTTTTTTACATTCATCATATTTGAAGATCAAAGTGTTATTCCCTTGAAACTTTGGCTATTGACGATTATATTTGTTCGTAGACACGTTCGTTAATTTACTCTTGTTTTGTACTTAATTGCCATTCAGCATTAATATGGCACTCTAAATGGTTATCTCAATTGTGGCTGGTATTGTAGTTATTCAATAAATCAACGGAAAACAGGAAATTGTTGAAACTAAAATCATTATGTCACAATATCATAATCTAACATATAACATCTATAAAAGAGCCCTTTGACTTTTAAAGGAATTTTTCGATAACCTAAATAAAGATGTTTTGATTGCACTATCCGTTAAAAAGGTAGTTATTGCTCTTTATTGATAAATTTTATTCTTAGTTTGATAATAAATATGTTTTAAAAATGTTCAAATATTAGAGAAAAACAAATAATTATAATCACGCTGGCATCACTGAATATATAAGAGCTTAAACTTAAGGTATCCGACTATGTTAAAAACACTAGTTACCGACATCATTGGAGATTTTTTTTTTAACTGCTATTTCATATAGATCAGACTTTCCTCTTTCCGAAACAATTTATCTCTTTTGTGAAAAGGAAGACCTGACCTATCATCCAAGGTCACATGCTTTTTTTTTAGTTAAAATTTATCTTTCATTTCAGTTTTCTCAAAATTTTAATTTTCATAAAATTCTCCGCCACTAACATGATATCTCAAAAACTAATAGATGTATTTGCATAAAAATTTCAGAGCGTGTTTTAAATAATGTGGGCAATGAAAGGAAAGAAAAGTTTTACTGTCGGGGAAATACTTTTTTACTTACAGGTGTTTTTAGAAAAACTAAGTTGTGAATTTATGCAAAAAAAGCATATATGTACCTATTTTTACCCATAATTTATTTGCATCATGATATTTTTCTTAGATGTTCATTCATTTCATTCATCATTGTATTCTATAAATTGAGTTCAAAGAAAAATAGGATTGCTGCTTGACCATTTTGTGTAGAGGTGTTAACCATTTTGGTTAAATTTCATTAAAATTTACTACACATTTTCCTAATTCTCAAATATCATATTTTTAAATAATTTTGTTTTATTTATAGAATTTTGTATCATAATTGACAATACATCTAAAACTCATAACTTTAAATAATTTTTTTAAGAATTCAATTTTTCAAAAATATACCTTCAAACGTAGTCCATACCTTAATATATGCTACAAAATTAGTTGTCTTCATATAAAATTAATTATTTATTTAATTTCTTCATAAGATACTGTTTTTGAAGAGATTGTTTAAAAAAAAAGGTATAAATTTAAACGCATTAAGTATAAATAAGTAAAATATATGAAAAAAGTAATTTCATATATTCATGATATATAATATTTCATTTATTCATAATCATATTAGGATTCTCAAAAGAATAATAAAGACTTTTTTATCTGGTTAACCACAAAATGAAAACTTTTAGACAAAGTTAAATATTACGAATAAATCGAAATATTTTCTAGCTCAAATAACTAATGAACCACAAAAGGGACTCTATTTTCTTTAGTTGAAATAATTATGGTAATCTTAATCAAAATATATCGAAGCGTGTCGTAAGAGAGAAAATTCAGTTACTTGTTTCAAGAGTTGGATGTTAGAGCTTCTGAAACCATTGAGATTTCTAAGACATCTGATGAATATTCAGAAGAATCCATCGTCTTTCTTCTTCCTGTGTATTAAAATCTATTCAAGTATTAGGACTTAATTAAGGAAAGAACTTTAGTACTATAGTTTTAGAGAAATCTACATATTCATGAAGTGAATGTCTCTGAAATTAATTATGCATAATATAGTCTCGTCTTACAAATTCATTTGCAGATCTTCAATTTATGAGAGTCATTACACATAAAAAATATCGTTTTGCACGACAAATGTTCTAAAGGATTAAAATTGTGTTAGATTTTGCTTACCTTTTAGGTATCCGACTAAGTTCGAAGGAAAATTTTTGAAAAATTGGATTTTTTAGATGTATTGTCAATAATAAACACTATAAATACAAAAAAAAAGGATTTAAAATTAATACATTTTGAGAAATGGGAAAATTTGTGGTAAACTTGAATGAGATTTAACCAAAACGGTTAACACTCTGCATAAAATTATAACGCAGCAATCTTATTTTTCTTTGCATACAAGTTATAGAATACAATGATGAATGAAATGAACCAAAAGTTAAGAAACATTTTGAGATGCAAAAAAATATGGATAAAAATTTGCGCATAAATACATTTTTACTTTAAATGTACAATTTAATCTCTATAAAAACACCTTTAAATGAAAAAAGTATTGCACCAACAATAAAACTTTTGGTTTATTACATTACCTATATTATTTAAAACACACGCTGAAATTTTTACTTAAATACCTCTATTAGCTTTGGAGATATCATGTTAACGGTTGAGAATTTTTATGAAAATTAAAGTTTTCAGAAAATTGAAGTTAAAGACAAATTTTAGTTTAAAAATATGTGACCCTGCATGATAGGTCAGACCTTCCTTTTTTTGGGAAAAAAACTGCTTTGAGATGATAAAAGTCTGAACAATATGTCATTAAAACGATGAAAACGATATTAATTTCAGTACAAATTTAAAATTGTTGAAAATTGAGAGCAATAGTGTTTAAATTGTAAAAATTCAAGAAAAATATCCGTAACTATTTAGAGATATTTATAAAATTGCTTTTTTATACTTAAAATTGTACAGAAAACAGTTTTTATTTTCTAAAATTTTATAATTTTTTTTCAATTTCGGAAACATTCTTCAGAGTTGTTCATTTTCACCCTTTCAAAATATATTTAAATAGCAAAGTATATATTTCGGAATCTTTTGAAATCGGTAGAGCTAAAAGAAATAGTTTTCCTTATAGAATTCCAACACATACATACTGGTATATTATCAAAATAGATAAGCTGACAATCATTTGCAGAAATTTGCAATCATTTGAAACTACGATAGTTGCTCGTTTACCCTGTAAGTAGAAAATTCCATGTCTTAATTTAGAATAAACATAGTTTGTAGAAATTAAATTTCAGAATATATGGATCTGAAAATTTGATCTAACAAACAAGTAAATTTTATTTGTTTACATTAAAATTCTAGCTAGAAGCGAAATAGAGAAAAGATTAATTTTAAGAAGTTGAGAAATTACCTAAATCCAAAATCATCTGATAGAGAAAAGATTAATTTTAAGAAGTTGAGAAATTACCGAAATCCAAAATCATCTGAAAAAAGATATGCCTAGACTAAACGACCGTTTAATTGTAAAACAGTTAACTGTTCATATAAGATTTCAATTTGGCATTGCTTATAAAAACAAAGTGCGTTACCTAAAGAATTACATTTAATTTTATTTTCTGGAATTAACTTATGTTTGCCTTCAGTTAGTGTTCTTTTTTACTTTTTTTAGCTTAATAAATTCGGTTTTCATGTTTTTATTTATATACTTTAACTTAGAAAGATAATTTCAGAAATTATTTATGTTATTGAAATTTTTGTGTTTGTAGTATCATGATAGCATTCAGACAAGACAAGTCTGTACTAACTAACTACATTTGAATCGATATTTATATAATACATAAAATATCAAAATCAATGATAAGTATAAAACAAAATATAAATAGTGCGATATTTTTTCAAAATATTTTTATGGATATTTGCATGAAAAGTAGTGGTAAGAATGTTGAACAGACGCAGAATTTTGAGTCTAAGAACTAAGTAACCTCCCAGTTAAAATTTAAAATAAAGCCTAAAACAAGGTTATGGCGATTTAGATTTCCTTCGAAGCATCATTTACATGAAAGAAAAATCTTTATATATTTTTTATTTGAAAATAAGCGGTGCGAAAATCTTTAATCATTTTTTTTGTCTTTGAAAGACTGTATTGGAAAGTAGATGATATCAAACATATATATATTAACAGGTAACGAATAAACTATATTCTGTTGAATAAAAATAATTAAATTCGATAAACCACAATTTCAAGTGCTAAACTGAATTTAAATTTAATAATAAATTTTCTTCAATTTGACAATAAATGAAGATTCGTTAATAGCAAAATATAATTAATTTGCGCTAACAGTTAGGTTAATTTTTAGCCGTCTAAACTAAACTAAAGCGTCGTAACTAAAACCATCTATTTTCATCATTTAATATTCGCAATAAAAATCCTTGAATAATGATAAGTTCTCACTGTCAATGTCCGCGAGTAACTATAGTTTACTCGTCTGACAATATGGACAGCTTCTAGCAGAACCGCCTGTAAGCGTTGAAAAGATGAGTTAAATACTTTTAGAAATAGTTTCTAAAATTTTACTCACCCAGCAAAAGTTCACCCTGATTTGCTGTCAGGTTTGGCTGCTTCGGGAAGCATCAAGTAGTGCGAGATGATGAATTAGCTCAATCTATCAGTTTTGCTGAGGAAATATTTCAACGAAAGTAAATATTATATCCAAAAAATTTGAGTCTTTAGAGACTCAAATTTTCTGCAAAAAGTATTGTTAATATCCTTGGTTAACTTAAAAAGATTGCAAATACTTTGAAGACACTGAACAATAAAAATTTTAGAGCCACATTAAAGATGGTATATTATATACGCGCTTGAAGATATTGCTCCTAATATAGATGTATAGATAGAAGTAATAATATTGCTGAAGTGTTTATAAACACACATAATTTTATCTTTACGAAAGCTTTATGAATAATTTTTATATTTTAATTAACGTACTCTCTATCCTTGATTATTTATAAAGTGTAATAATTTCTTTGCAAATACCTTAAAGACACTGAACAATAAAAATTTTAGATCCATATCAATGATATTATATTAAATACGCGCTTGAAGATATTGCTCCTATTTGGAAACAAACTTTGGGTTTAGATAATAAGACCTCCCAGGAATCAAATGTTTAAGATTTGCATTTCGAGACCTGCGGGTCTATAATAGTTCAGCAAGCTAAATCTGACTTCAATGACTCTGTTTTGTATCTGAGTAAGTCTTTTAGGTAACTAAAGCAAAATAGTAACTTAGCTTTAATTAAATTAAAAGTTACATTCGCTTATTGACTAGTGTTAAAGCAGGCGATAAAGATAAAAAATAAAAACTTCCAAACCATTTTTCTTTTTCGAGCAGTATTGAATTGTATATGAGATATAATTTCTATGCATTTTAAATAACTGCTTCGATTATCCTGGCAATAATAACTAATCGAAATAGCGACAGATGAAGACCTTATTCAATAATTAACTCACCATTGGTAGTGATTGTAAAAGTCGAACAGAAAGAAAATTGCTTTTGATTGCTCGGAACGTTAATATTATTCCTTTTATTCGCATATTAATAATTCATTCACATGTGTAGCCATATAAAATGTCTCATAAATATTTTATTTTAATTTAAGGTTCATTTGCGAATTTCAGCATAATTACTTCATTTATGCACGTATTAAGACTTCTTTCTTTAAGAAATTGGTAGTCATTCTTTTAACGTCGTTCCCGCATTAATGATGAATTTGCAAAATAATTTGTAAATATATACATTTATGCAATATACGTTTCAAACGATACTGAGGCATTTCAGAGAAAGAAATCTAAATAGCAGAAGCAAACATAAGGAGAATGAATAGAAATAAAAAAAAGGAAATGGCTTTATAATACAGTGGTATATATGACGCATTTATACATATTGAAACAGATACTATTTTAAAAACCTCAGGTTCGCTATTGTAAGTTGTTCTTATGCAAAGTTAGCTTTGTTTGAAAACGAAACCATCTGCTGTATGTTACCCAAGGAAATATGGTGCAATGATTTTCCTAAAATACATCATTCTTTTTTTTTTTTTGTATTATTAGAGACAACTACACGTGATGAAAATAAGCTAGATTTAACCGATTCCTTATCGCGTAACTGCACATTTTTCATTCTAATGAATTCTAGAGACGGATAAAATACTTTTCTACGCACTCTAAACAAAACAGTATGCATTTTATTGCCAGAAAAGGACAAATAAAAATGCAAAATTTGTAAATCCATTTTCAAAAAAAAAATTTAATGTGATTCTAACAGTGCTTTTATAATAGAAAAGTAAAAGTATTTTTTTTAAAATAATGTCAACCTAAATTTAAAATATTTTTTGATATCTATCAGTTATAAGTTGAAAATTTTGGCATTTAATAAAAATGGTTAAAAATAAGTTAATAAAAATTGAAACTTCGCATAAAAAGTAGAATTTAAATTTAAAATGATGACAAATTCTTTTTTTTAATGAAATGATTCATTTTAATATGATACACCTTGTTATCTATTCTTGCATTATAAAATTATTTATAAACTTTCAGTAAGATATTTTATGGTATATTTTATAATGAAACATCAAACAAAAAAAATGCACTTTATTCTGTTAAATAAGAACAGAATAAACCGTTGAAACACTGTCTTTTAAGCTCATTAGTAGTTTGCTAGAAAATGGAACAAAAGAAACATTTTGCTAACATAAATTAAACTGACTAGAAAAAAAACATCGTTAAATGATAAAGGGTATGTTTTGCTTTTTAAGAGTTTTGATAAATAATATGTAGAGTCAAGCGTAAAATCATGTCCCAATAATTATTTGTCTTTGGGCATTCCAAATGCCTTTTTTTGTTCACGACACAGTGAAATGCTGAGAATTACGTGAAAAAGAGTAGAAAATGTATAAAAAATTACATTCTTCTTGTAGAGAAACTAAGCATTTTAAAATTCCGTTAAACACATTTTTCATTCGCATAGTTAACTGTCTTTTACAATGATTTTTTTAGGTGTTCCCATTATAAAGGAATTATAAAAGATTGGGCAAGCAAGAGAATCCATCGAACAACACACTCTTTTTTCGATCATCAAAGCAATCAATTTAAATTAAAGAGTTTTTCTACTTGTCTTTATAATGGTTTCGTTAGTAAAGAATAAAATTTCATTCGTTGTTTTATACTTCATTTCATCGTTGAAGTTTCATCGCAGTTGAAGTTTCATCGTTTTCATCGCAGAAAATACAAATTGAATCCTAAAGGTTCATCAACAAACTGCTACATTTTTAAGCCATCGCAATGACTCGATTATTCCCAAAATGGACAGCTTTAAAGATTCTTCCCATGATGTTGCATCTTTATTCGATACCCGGTAAAACCCTGATTCCAGTGATTCCTTGAATTATGCAACTCTTTAGGAACAGGATGACTTCATTTCTGATAGAATTGTTGGTGACAGATATTCTTATACTCCCGGAGAATTTTATATACCTCACGAAATAGAAGCTAAGCATAATTACCATATTGAAGAAGTCATTAATAGTAGGGATAATGAAGACAAAGAAGTTACATCGAATAAAGAACTTGCTAAAGATTCAAATTCCAAAATTCTAGCTGGTTCGAGTATGTCTAAAACTGGTATTATCAAAAGACCATCATTTATATATTTTCTCAAGAATACATTTCTGAATCCCATGTTTCTAATTTTTGCTGCAGCTATTCCGCAAACGTTCATTGCTGAAATGATCTTTCTTAACATGCCTAATGTATTTAGTGGTAGCTTGTTGCCATCTATGAGCACAGCCATCGTCAGTGGATTTGGTCGCAACTTAGATAAGGAAAATGTTCCTCTCGTAAAGTAAATTCTAGATGCAATCATTGAGTTCAGAAAATCATAAATGCTTGCAACATGCAGTGTTCCTGTCAAAAACTCGTTCCCGAAGTTCCTGGTCTCTCCAGAAGATAATGATTAATTTAGAAAATTTTATAAATAACAAAATATTAAAGAGTTTGGAATAAATCAACTGTTTAAATTGATTTTATTCCATTTTTGAAAGCTAATGAAGAAATTCAGCAATGATCACTAACGTTTTGGGACTAGTTTGTTGGTCATATATATAAATCATATTTCCTTTTAAAAAAATGGTTTATATATTGAGGCTCAAAATTTTATGTTTAGCAAAGTTATTTCAGAATTTTATTTTTGGGGGAGCCATGCTTATTAAGATACAAGAATCAATTTTACTGCCTGTAACGCTAAAGAATATGCCGTCATAAACTTCAAAATCTAAACTTCAAGGTTATGAACTAAATGTAAAAGAAATGGTTCTAAACCACGGTTTTATTTACACAAATGATTGTTTTGTTTGTATAAACAATACACTTTTTCTGATTTTTTTTATTCATTAAATCAAAGAAGCAACAATCTTTTCAAATATGAAAAATATGATAAAGAGCGTCGTCCTTCTTAATATCAATAAATATAAAGAAAACACAACAATGTAGAAAATCCTATTCCTTTTTCAAATTTTTGCAGCATACAAATATTGGTTAGTTAAAATACTTTATAAAAACTTATCAATAAGCATATGAAATACAAAAAAAATTAAAGTGACCATTTTCAGTACCAAGTACTAAAATAGCTAAAAGTAAATAATTTCAAATGAAAAAAAAATTACATGGAAATTCGTTCGTTGGAATAGTTTACATCTATAAGTTAAAATAGAATATAGACAGAATAAAACAGGACACAAGTAATTATTTCTATGTATTATGATATTAAAATCGCAAATCAATAAAAGCTCAAATAGTAGAAATGAGTGTTTTATGATATAAGCTTTTTTTACCTATTTCCAAAATTATATATATATATATATATATATATATATATATGTATGTATGCATGTGTGTGTGTGTGTGTGTGTGTCGCACAGCACTCAAACAGTTGCTTGCAAGTTATAAACGGTAGTAGTAACGATATCATACAAAATGAACGTTGAAAATGAGCCCGCAAAGCGGCCTGACAGAATTCAACGGGAGAGGGAATCTTCGTAAATTCAATTGACGTAGATCTCTCTAAACGGATGAACTTCTCCATTGTCTCTTTGCTTTATTTCCACAACTGGCTGCTGACTCACTACTTCTCGAAGGAGACTCGGTGCTGATTGATGGTTAACTTTCTTCCTGATTTCCATTCAATTCTCGAAGAGTCCGCTTCAATTCACTAATACTCATCACAGCTTGATACTGCAGGCCTTTTATATTTCCCGGTTGAGGGACCTAGAATCATCCAAGCTTATAAGGTGAATATCGGTTCTTAATGGACAGATCCCTAAAATTCTTGAAGTTACCAGCATTATCCCAATCACCCAATCAACACGCACAGAGCTGATCGTAAAACAGTCTTTTTTATGATGACACTACTTATGCTGGGAAGCCAAAAACAGTATTTCAGCATCCCTAAATCATAGCCATTCACACTCGTTATTTAATAGCCATCTATCTTTTAATGTATATTCTCTCAATATTTTTCCGACTTCATTTCTTTCCTGCTGCCGTGTATGTAATTTTCTTTGGCCTTTTTTTTGGCCATATTTTTCATAACACATTCTCAGTACCTTCTCTTTTCCTTCTTTTTGTTATTTTTGTATCTTTCCATTTTTCAAAATTCTCAGTGCTATTGTAATACTGTTTTTTCCGCATTTGTTATAATGTAATTGCAATTGTTTGGTATTTATGCTTTTAAAATCAACATGTCTGCATGTTACTAACTGGGAATTCAAACACTCCTCTTATCCTGTCAAATCAGTAAATCCCAAACTTTCCTTTGCAATTCCTTATATTCCTATGCGTTAGAAATCATACACTTTAAAAGCCCAGGAATTCATTTTTTTTAATAGTTTATCAATATTCAATTTTTTTAAAACTTATTTAAAAAATTGCTAGTTTTAAAGCTTTTATTCAATAATTGAAATAGTAATATAATCTTTTTTCTATTATTTCGTATTATTTGTACGATAAATTCAGAAACTAGATTCATAGTATAGAGTAAAAAACTTATGTGCGAAATTCTAACCTTTTCTGTTTGACGTATTTGATTTTAAGAAAGTTTTTTACATGTGCTTGCAAAACAAAATTCTTCTGTAAATAGAATATATTAATTTGAAAATTCTTTTTTCCCTTTATTTTAAAACATAGAAAAATACTTTGATAAAATTAAATTACATCAGAATTTCAAGTATTAAATTTTTTATCATAAATGTAATTCCGATTACGATATCATACAAAATGAACATTGAAAAAAAGTATTTCAGCGAAGTAAATTAGTTTATCTTCATTTGCACAATTCATATATTATTAATTCCCTGAAAAACTAGAAATCCTCAAAAGCTAGTATTTTATCTGATACCACGTATCATTAAATATTGGCAACAAAATCCTTGAATCGTATACAGTAAATTTTCTCTAACAATGTCGGATAATCAATATTTCACTATGTGGGCAAGAGATATGTGCAAGCGCTGAAACGACACGTTAAATAATTTTAGAGATAGTTTCTAAAAATTTATCCGTTCAATAAATGTTTACTCTGGCTTGCTGTCATGCTTGGCTGTTGGGTCGAAAAGTATTAAGCAATACAGGATGATGAATTAGTTTAATATATCACCTCTGCTGTGGAAATATTTCTACGAAAAGTACGTGTTATACTCGCCGAGCTTCAGAGATTTTGCTTATAGATTGAGTGAAAAGTTTAGAATGGAAATTGTCGATATATTGAATATAGTTAAGAAAGTTTCTGGGCTTCAATATATTTCAAATAAAGGCGATAGTAAAATTATGTGCATATGTTTGTAGAAATTTTTGATTGTAATTGTAAACAAATTCACTGTCGGAGATTTGATGTAAGCGAAAAGAGGAAGATGCAGAAAATTTGAAACGTAATAATAGTAAGTGAAGTACCATGGAAATATTCAAATTAATAAAGGAGTATTGTGTTTAATGTAAAACAAAAAAAGTTGGAGCTTTAGAAATAATTTGCTGTATGTCAAAGTATTGTCGACATACAGCATTGTGTATTGTCGAAATTGTCTGTGAAATGTACTCAAACTCAAAATATTCTATTCATTGTAGAACAGATTTATTAGATTGTAAAGTCTTCAATAAAGGAGAAATTATTCATTTATCATCTCATCATATAAATCATCATTATTCGAAATTATCAACGATAATTATCAGGATACATGTGTAGCTTAAAAGCGAAATATAACTAGTTCATTTAGATCGTATATAAGATTATAATAATCACTTAAAATTAATTAGTTATGGCAGTGATGAATTTAAAAAACCTTTTAATTTTAGCATATAAAAGAAAATAAATGCATGCATAAAAATAGTTTGCAATGAAACATTAACTAAACCCAAATAAAATAAATAAATAAATGTACGATAGCAAATTTCAATTTATTTATTATTTCTTAAGTCGTTATTTGTCTTAAATT
>JAPMOQ010058410.1:81528-102100 GCA_026543055.1 Argiope trifasciata | reverse complement strand
AAAATACAATATCAATATAAAAATGGTGTATTTTATACAAAGTAAAAATAAAATTTTAAAAGAAAGAAAACGCTTTCTCTATGCCAGCAATCTTTTCAACACCTAAAATCTAAAACTGTTATGACAAGTCGATGGCTTTTGATAAATCAAAATTTATGATGTGGAAAAACACTTCAAAGTGAAAGAGGAAAAGATATCCGCACGTATGATTCCAAAAATAGAAACTGAGAAAACGAAACCAATTGCCACTTCATATTTTCTGATACTGCCAGTGGAAGAGACCTGGACAACTTATCTATAAAGCTTTGACAGGAGCAGCTTTTTCTCTATTGAAATCTCAGAATACTTCTTGAATTCAGCAAAAATTTCGGAAAAAGTCTGTTAAATTGGCTTCTTTCTCGGTACATTTCCTTTCTTTTATAAATTCTTTCATAGAAATTATCTTATACTGATTATAAAGAAGCAATCAGTAAAAATTGCTTGCTAATAGACGGTCAAAAGTATGGTTTTAGAAATTATTTTATTTCTTTTCGCCAATGATATGGCTTTCTTTACACTTAGATACGATAAAGAAAAGAATAATTAAAATTGTTTATTTTATGTTCTACATGAATATGCTTTTCATCCACATGCATTATTTCCAAGAAAATAGTTTTTAAAAAATAAATTATTCTAAATACAACAGTTTTTACAAATGTACAAACGGTAGATAATCGTTTGTACATTTGCTTGCTTAGATTATTATTACTAACAGCATTGATAGTCTGCGTATCTGTCTATGAGAAAACTGATTGCATTTTGACTTCAATTAATTCTTTAATGTATAGTATATTGATTGTATTGATTTCAAATAATTTCATGTATAGTATATTGTCTGTATTTTGATTTCAGTTAGTTCTTTAATGCATAGTATATTGATTTCAATTAATTCCTTAATGATAGTATTTTGATTTTACTGATTTCAATTAATTCTTTAATGCATTGTATATTGATTCTATTCATTTCAATTAATTCTTTAATGCATTGTATATTGATTCTATTTATTTCAATTAATTTTTTAATGCATAGTTTATTTATTCTATTGATTTCAATTAATTCTTTAATGCATAATATATTGATTTTACTGATTTCAGTTAATTCTTTAATGCATAGTATATTGATTCTATTTATTTCAATTAATTCCTTAATCATAGTATATTAATTTTACTGATTTCAATTAATTCTTTAATGCATAGTATATTGATTTTATTGATTTCAATTATTCTTTAACGCATAGTATACTGATTGTATTGATTTCAATTAATTTTTAATGCATAGTATATCGGTTGTATTTTCAATTAGTTCTTTAATGCATGGGATATTTATTGTATTGATTTGAATTAATTCTTTAATGCATAGTTTGATGTTGCTGATTTCACCAAAAAAGTATTTTGAGTCGTAAGTAGATTTCAAATATATATTATTTACCTTGAATTTATTTAATTGAACTTGCTCCTATTCTGCTCTTTTTGTTCATGAATCCTTATAATTTTATTCAGGCGAATATTTAAATTATCCAATCGTTCGTTGCCTTGCTCTGTAATAAT
Source organism: Argiope trifasciata (assembly GCA_026543055.1). NCBI lineage: Eukaryota > Metazoa > Arthropoda > Arachnida > Araneae > Araneidae > Argiope > Argiope trifasciata. The sequence continues at coordinate 100,514 of JAPMOQ010058410.1, read as the reverse complement.
AATTCAATGCCTTGTTCTTCTTGCACTATCGATATCAACTGATTAATGCACTGACATTAATATTCATTCAGTGTATTGATGTTTTACAATAGTTTATTAATTAGATTAAGGCAAGCTGATGAAAAATAAAAAGTAAGAAATATATATTGGCCCATTTTCTCATATACGTAATATTTTAGTTTGCCTAGTAAACTCCTTAATGTGGCAACCACTAGGCTTAATACAAAATGAATGATGAAATAAAATTAGAAAACTATAATTCATTATAGAACTGCCAATGTATTTAAAAATTTTTTAATTAATTTTTTTTTAAATATCAAAATTTTTAAAAAATGCATAAGTAATAACCAAATTAACCGTAATAAAGTAAAACTTTAAATAATAGGAGATTTAATTTTAAGCTATTTAAGTATACATTACTACTTTCGAAACTATGTTTAAATCAAACAGACTCTCATGTATAGCCTCGCAAATACTTTATTGTTATTTAAAAGAATAGAACAGAAAAGATGAATAATTAAAAAAACAAAAACAAGAATACCTTTCTTGAAAGACAAAACAAAGATTTTTTAAACATATTTTAACATAAGGATTAATGTTAGGAATTTGAATCTATATTTTAATTTCCGTGTTTAAAATATTCCAATAAATAACACTTATGACATCATGGGAAACGATTAACATAAATAGGAATTTTTAATTTTACTTCACTTGTGTTTCTATTTAAACTTCCAACGGGCCCGCGTATGTGAGAGATACACTATAGATTAATTTCGTTTTATACTTTCAGATCTGGTGGCACTGTGAATGCCTTCTTTGGCTATTTGTCCCCTTCTCTCTGACATACCTTCAGTTGTCCTCGTAAATGTTTGGCGTTAATAGGTCTCTGCCAATAAGATTTTTGTATTTTAGAGATACGCGTGACCGTTCATATAAGATTTTGTCACGTTTGATTTTATATGATTTTACAAATGAATTCGTATCGTTTTAGACTGACGACAGCTGGCAAATGCACTTACGAAGGAAAATGGTGAAAAAAAGCCCCCACATCTCTAAAAAGTGAGGTAAAATTAAAGGTGCTAAAGAGAAAAGCCGAACTAGATATCGAAGAAGTGGGAGATGCGACGTCGGGGAAAACACCTTGCCAAAAAGAAACGTGGACTAGAATCACGAGGTTCGGTTGTGAGATGTGACATAAATTTATATGTTTGGAGCACACTAAACACATTTGCTCAAATTGCAACGCTGCAATGAAATAACAAAAAAAAATATTTTCTTCCTTTTCATGTCTAACTTTCAATTACTTTTTGCTTTTCATACATAAATTCTGCCTTTTTGCGCTTCTATATTTTATATGCAAATTGTTCTGTCAAAATATCGGCAATTTCATTTATATTATTTTTAAATCAATTCACTTAACCTGTAGTCATTTTATAATGTTATTGCAATCTATGTTAATATTGTTTTTGCTTCTTTTTCTGTAAAAATGTTTAAAGTGATTGTAGTTATTAATCTTAGGCTATTTACAATATAATTTTAATAGATACGCTTTTGAAAATTTACAATTTACTATAGCGTATGTGGGAAATACGCGCGACCTTTCATGTTGGCATGACGGCCGCGCCCTCTGGAATGTTAATAAACTAGCAACGAGTCATGTTGCTATAGGCGAGAGAGAGAACCGAACTCTCGCTCTTATGATTTGTAGCCAAATAACACGACCGCAAGACCAAACATGATCATTCAACCCTCAGGATTTTATCTGGCTTATAAAGCTTCCATTACAATATTCTCTCGAAACATGAATGCGAAACCATGCATAACATGTTGTTTAGGGGACAAGTAGAAAAGATATGAAATATCACCGTAAATACTCAAGAAGATTTTTGGTTGCATATTACATTATTATTCTTTGTTTGTGTTTAATCTTCTCTTCTATTTCAAAGGTATTAATTTTTCTCATTCCTAAAGGAAAATGAAATACCATATTCTAATTTTCACTCTTTCACATTTGTCAGGAAACATTTTGTAAAACATTTAAGAACTGTATTTGAAGAAATAAATAAAGCAAAAGCAATATTCTTTTGCTATCAAATTAACTAGATAAATAACATACTCTAAAATATAGATATCGATTCATATTAATATATTATACCTTCTATGGATCAAAGAACATAATTTTGAAAAATATATGGAATTTAAATTTAGTCAATATGCCTTCATAAAAAAGCACTAACGATGTGTTACAATTTATTAAATGTATTATATTTTCATAACCATGTGATTAATTCCAAATGATGCTTTCGTGAATGTTTAAACGTTTCTATCTCTACATCATAATTTTAAAGGTTTTACGGGAACTATTTTTAAAACATTCTGGGAATATTTTATTACATTTCCCAAACTTTTATAAATATAATATAAAAACTCATATTGATTAATTCAACAGCTTCTTTTCCAAAGCGTAAAAAATTTAACTTAACCTTCCAGGGGGGGGCGGCCGTCATACCAACATGAAAGGTCGAGCGTATTTCCCACATACGCTATAGTAAATTATAAATTTTCAAAAGCGTATCTATTAAAATTATATTGTAAATAGATTAGGATTAATAACTAAAATCACTCTAAACATTTTTTTACTTAAAAAGAAGCAGAAACAATATAAACATAGATTGCAATAACAATATAAAATGCCACAGGTTAACTGAATTTATTTAAAAATAATATAAATGAAATTGTCGATATTTTGACAGAACAGTTTGCATATAAAATATAAAGTGCAAAAATACAGAATTTATGCATAAAAAGGAAAAAACAGTTTCATTGTATTTCATTATAACGTTGCAATTTGAGCAAATGTATTTAGTGTGCTACAAACATCTAAATTTCTGTCAAATCTGACAACTGAACCTCGTGATTCTAGTCTGCTTTTCTTTTTGGAAGGGTTTTTCCCAAAGTCGTATCTTCCAATTCAATGCCTTTTTCGGCTTTTCTCTTCAGCACTTTTAATTTTAGCTCCCTTTTAGAGATGTGGGGGCTTTTTTACAACATTTTCCTTCGTAAGAACATTTTCCAGCTGTCGCCAGTCTAAAACAATACGGATTTATTTGTAAAATCATACAACCTCTAAAATACAAATATCTGATCGGCAGAGACCTATTAACGCTACAAACTTACGACGGCAAATGAAAGGTGGTCAAAGGGTGGGCGGCAAATAGCCAAGAGCAGGCGTTCTCAGTGCCACCGGATCTAAAGTTATAAAACGAAATTCATCTCTAGTGTATGTCTCTCATACGCTAGCCCGCTGGAAAGTTAAAACGTAAATTTTTGCAACGTAAAAAAAACGCCTTCTTCTTCATACAAATTTATAAATGTAAACTATTTTAAAACAGTTTTCTGATTTATACAGAAGGGACCAAATATCTATTTTGTATAATCTTAGTAAATATTAAAAATATTTTTAATATTTACTAAGATTCTCTCAAGAATTAGTAAACTTTTATCTTCAGCCATCGCCTTACATATTATACATAAACTGTTGATTCGTCGAGCATTCTGGCTGTCTTTAAATTCAGTTAAATAATTTATGTGTATCTAAACGTTTATTATTACATTAAAAAATTCGAAAACCATCACATTGCTGTAGACATATAGACTGTGCTATAAATGTGTTTTTTTAATCGAAAAGCCTCTTCTGTTTACTTCATACATAAATCTTTATAATGGAGTAATATACCATATGTATGTCTGGGTCATCTGCCTCCTAACTGTAACAGATACTATGATATTACTTCATTAATCTTCATGCAAACATACTAGATGATAAATGGTATCTTTCTTCCATGTCTTTCAAGAATGGAACAAATTTCATGTTCAAATATTTGATGAAATCCTTAAAACAGTTTGAATTCCTCAGTAGTTCTAGCATCAAACTAAATGCCATATCCTTTAATGTGAAAAAAATAATTTATTCCAAAATATTTACGTTTTATTTACAAAGAAGATTGTTCAGTAAGACGACATGTTTGCAGATATCTCCAGTCTCAGCATGTGTATGGAATTTTCAATTTATTTTCGGTCATGACGCCAGCATCAGTACTTTTTAAAACATTATTTTCTCTTTGGAATAACTGAGTAAGCTTTCTTGGAACTTAATATGTCCATAATATCAACGAAGATTATCTCGTTATGCTACAATGGGAAGTATTGCTAAACATTCCACAAAAGGAATAATTTTAAAAGCTTTAAAATGTCAGTTGGCATGGACAGTTAAATTAGAATTATTGTGAATTCAGATTCTTTGTGAATTTCAAAACAATGGAAAATATTTCTGTGTAATATTTTCTGCAACTGTAGTATAGAGAGTCGACATAAATGCACATAGACACATGCACATATAGATTATTTTAGTATTGAAACAACTATTTAACAGCTATAATTTTAACTATAGATAATGATGGCAAATTAAAAATAAATTATAAAACTGAAAATATAGAGATAATATCACTTGTAGAACATTAAAGGTTTAACTTGTTTAAGTATTGTTATCAAGGACACTATATATTTTATTAAAAAACATTTATCAGGTCAAATTTAATTTTTTAAAGCTAATACAAACATAATGCACAGAAGCTATTAGGAAAAATAAATTCTTGAAAATAAATAAATTCTGAAAATAACTGAATCAATTCTTAAAGTAAATAAAAAGAATTTAAAATAAGTAAATAATTTTTTATTAACTGAAAAAATTCCTCAAATACATAAATTCTTAAAATAACTAAAAAAATTTTTTAAATAAATAAATATATTCTTAAATTAAATAAATAAATTCTTAAAATAGATAAGTAAACAAATATTTAAAATAAACAAATAAATTCTAAAAAAGTAAAGAAATTCTTTTAAAAAGTAAATTTTTGAACTAAATAAATAAATTCTTAAAATAAATAAATTCATTCTTGAACTAAATAAATATATTCTTTAAATAAAGAAAAAACGTTCTTAAAATAAATGAATACGTTCGTAAAATAAATAAATAAATTATAAAAATAAAAAATATACCTCTTATGAAAAGAAATACATTTTAAACACCAGTTAAAGCGTTGACTCAAAATTAAAACCCAGTCACGAACATGAAGCCATAACAAAGTCGCCCTCATGTGGAAAATGGTTGTTTCTCTAATTACACAGCCTCTAATTCATTTGACCGTGCGCTTGGAACTCAAGATCGATGAAAAGTGTATTTTTCTCATACCTGCTTAATGTCATCTCTCACCATGTTGAACACTCTGTGTTCATTTAAAAGGCCGTGAAATTCTGGAATTATCACCTCCGGGACAGGAAATACGTTGCCACCGCGTATTAAGTATGTGTGTTCCGGGACGACAGTTCAGGATGAATTAGTCTGTCGCAGTCTGCACCGGGATTTCGCATTAATTTGTATTTCCATGACAGTACCTTTCCACCTCTTCCTTTCTAATGATTGCAGGTTGTTTGAGTGTGAGTTGAGCAATCGCAAGAGAGAATGCGGTTAATGATGGTGTTTATTTAGGTAAATAAAAGTAAAGAAATCTTTCTAGTTTTAGTAAAATAATCAAAAGTTTTTCGAAGTCTTGAAGAACATTTTGAAATGGCAACTTTCATTTCAGATTGTTTGCGTTATAAACTGATAAAAATTGGGTTTGAATTATGGGTTAATATTAAATTCGGCAATGGGGAAAATTAAATAAAATAAAGATCGACGCTTTTTGAGGTATTGAAATGAAAATTTATTCAAATTATAGTAGACAAAATTTACATCATGAAATGTTATGTACTCCAAAACAATCTGTTTTTCTCCGTGGGTTTCGTTTTGTAACAAAATTCGATGCCACAATTAGATGCATAGATTAGACAATTATATTAGACAAACGATGAAACCAGCCTATCAATTTTCTCAAACTGGGAACATATTAGACAAACGATGAAATCAGCCTATATATTCTCTCAAACTAGGGACATATTAGACAAATGAGGAAATCAGCTTATATATTCTCTCAAACTGGGGACAGACTAGACAATTATATTAGACAAACGATGAAACCAGCCTATATATTCTCTCAAACTGGTGACAGATTAGACAATTATATTAGACAAAAGATGAAATCAGCCTATCTATTCTTTCAACCTGAAGAAGATCTCCAAGAAAAACGATATCCATATCCAATGAATCCCATCCCACGTAAAGATTACGGATAATGAGGTTGTGGATAGATTGACTGAAGAATGTAATGAAAATAAAGCGGCGACAAGTTTTTCTCTTACTTATCAAGAAATATACTCAAATGAAAGACAAACGATGAAACCAGCCTTCTCTTTCTCAACTCATCATTAGTCAATTTCATATGTTTTATTTCACTTGCCCATAAATGATTCACGGGGACATCCACAGGCATTCTGCTAGAAAAATCAAATGTGACCGTGGACACCAGACTATTCTAGATAGACTAAAAATGGACTACCTTAAGTATCTTTCCTCTGGTAGCGGAAAAAAATCCATCTTAATTGTAAAAAATGAAGTGGCCATCCAGCTTCACCTTATCAGATTCTTGGTTGCATCGAACTTTTTAAGCGATACAACATCGGATACCTTTATTATTAAAATTTTTTTGGCAGTCAGCAACTTATTGGAGCTGATGTTAGATAAGCAACAACTACACAAAATTACATTTGCTATATTATTCTTTACATCTTTAATAGTAAATTGTTTTATGGCAACATTATTTTGCCAGGGTTGCTTTGCCTTCAATAAACCGAAATAATATTGCCCTGATAAAAGTTTCTTTGATGCTCGTGTTTTCTTCTAGACAAGCTTACAGTAACTCTCTTTGTGTAACTTAGTTTTCTCTTACAGTAACTCTCTAAACAGTACAATCCACCAAGAGGTTTCTATCTGGTTACAACGTATTTTTTCGTAGTAAGTTCATTTGCTCCTAATTTGCTCACAATAGAGTAGAATAGAGTGCAGCTTTGAAATACGTTTCCTTTTTCGAGAAAAATACCAGATAATGTGCTTAACCCATTCGCATCATTCGCTTATATATACGCTCAATTTTCCTGGTCATTATCACTGGAGCGTATATATACGCCGCATCATATTATATTCTATGAATATAATATGATATATACTATATTCATATAATATACTATGTGCCTATATGCACCCTACATTTCAAATATTACCACACTGAACAAAATGACTAACAAATAATGCTCAAAAACGATTTTTTTCTACTTTTATACAATTTTACACCTAAATATGATATTAAAAATATTCAGTGATAGGGGCCTTTTTTTATATTTTCAAATGATGCAAATGGGTTAATATTGGATTTTTAACCGTCAATAATGGTTGTGGGAAAAATCAGTTAAGGAAAGTTGGAGTTGTTCCGAGAAAACTAGGCATCTTTCAACTCGAAATTTATTTACAGTTCAGTCTGAACTCGAGCAACACATTTTGCAGATATCCCTCTCATTCCCATATTTTAGTTTAAAACTCATTGAATATCGACTTTGAATTAATCCATATGACTTTCTCAACTCATCACTAGTCAGTCATCTGTCTTTAAGAACAAGTGCATCAACTTTTTCGATATTTTCCTGATCGAGTTCTGTCATCAATCAACATTTCACCATTTCTGAAATTGGAAAATCTATTGTCTGCTTGAGGTTTTCCAGTAGCGCTGTCATTGTAAGGTGTGTTCAGCATCACGACAGTTTCTCAGGCACTTTACCAGGAAAGAAAACAATCACAACAGCACGCTATTCTCTCAAAATAAACTGAACTGCTTTTATGAAAAAAATCCCATATTTTAGAGAGAACCTACTCAGGTTTGGGTGGGCAAAGAAAATTCCATGTAAGGAATTTTTCATTTTCCCATCATTTCCAAAAACATTTGGTGGACTAAGTTGATTGCATTCGAACTGCAAAAAAAGTGTTCACTACAAAAGTTTCGCCTATGAAAGTACTATTCCGATTTTTTTGAGGGGCAGGGTGGAGGTGAAACAGCCAATTTGCTGAGGTAAACATTAGAGTAGCGAAAAAGTAAATAGAAATTAAAATAACTTTTACTTTTTTATTTTTATTTTCACAGAACTTTATTTATTTCCTCTGTACCAAATTGAATGATTTGCATACTAAGAAATAGAGAATTAAACCTACAAGATTTCTCTTCAAACTTAATTTTCCTGCTTTACAATTCATGAAAATAAGGGCAATTATTAAGTAAAAGTACAACGAATTATTTTATTTCTGGCGCATGATAACCTTATTTAAGTATTATCAATTATTCATTGTAGTGCTCAACTGTAATCTATATAAATAAAAATAAATGTTTGTCTTATGTCGCTTATGCAATGACGTACCGCTCATCCGATTCCGATAAAAACTTCAACTATTTATTACTTGAATGTAAAAAATTATTAAAGGCATAATAAATCATTTAAAGTATAAAAATTGGTTTGAGATCTATTTACCGCATCTAATAACCAAGGATTAACCACCAAATAACTCGCCAAGGAGAGGTAATAGTTTTACTAGAGAGTGTACTAGAAAATGTTAGGAGAACCAATTCTGTGGGTTTGAAATTTTAACCAAACATTTAATAAAATTTTAGCGGTTCTTTTGCAGTATTTTCAGAAAATATTATAGTAGAAATAATTTTGCACCATCTTACTTTTTAATAAATTATTTTTTCAAATGAGTTGAAGATTTTAGGGTATGCGTTTTTTTTCTATGCTTAATCAGTTTTAAAACAAAGTGATTTAATCACATTTTCTAACATTAAACTTGAGAATAGTGAGCGAATATTAAACAAATCATGAGATACGATAAATTGTTTCTTTCATTACCATTGTGAAAGAACAGTAAGCTTTACCATTCTAAAAGAATGGACAAACATAACACATTAAAATGAATATATGTTGGTAGAATAGAATAATAAAAATTGAATAAATAATATTTATGCTTTTCCTTTACATATCCCTCAGTTTCAATGAATATATATTCATTGCCGACAAAATGAATCTTTTTTCCTATCATTCTTAATTAAACAAGATAACTATATCAAATTCCAAAACATATTTCCAATATCATTTCTTTTACGGCAGCAATACACCAAGTATCAGCAAGTAGCTAATAAATCAAACTTTAATTTCGTAAATATCCACTAATTGCTGCGGAAAATCTGATTAGAATCCACTCCGTTTTATCTTTCGTACGCGGAAAGATAAATATCCCTTTAAATCAAATAAACGCAAAACTATTCACTCAAACTGTAAAAAGGCTATAGCCCTAATTTGAAACATGTTGATTAATCATTAGTAAAGAAAATTATATTCTTTTACTTGCATGAATTCTTAATATATTTAGAGCCACCCACTTTCTGCTACATTAGGATATAATGGATAAAATGTTATTTCCTAAAAAGCCAAAAGCGTTTTATTTTCTTTACGAACTTCCAACAAATTGCTTGGAAGAATTAAAGTCAAATGAAAATTTATTAGGAGTATTTTATGGAACTGATAAGAGTCATAAAACAACCATAAATGAATTTAGATTTTTTTTTGTACTACTGCATATGATCTATACTCTGATTGAGAATTCTGGAACCTTACAAGGAAAAAACCTGAATGCAGATAAAACATCCATAAGATAGTGAATGCAAAGATTACATTTTATGAGTGAGAGTAATGGTAAAAGCTTTTATCAAGGAAAGGGAAAAAATAGTAATGAATATTTTTTTTAAACATCAATGATTGAAATATGCTATAATTTTATGGAACTCCAAAAACATCTGAGTATTTTAGCAAAAAATAGGAAATTTAATAAAAAAATTTTAGCTCATTAGAATGGAGTTAGAATCCCTTGAAACTTTTCATTTCAAGGGATTCTAACTCCTTTTACTTTTTGAGAAAATAATTGTTTCGGAATATTACTTAAATATCCCAATATCAACACACAAAAAATTGTCTTCTATAACTCTATATAAGGAACATCACATAAAATTTCATTTGAGAATTTAAATATTATTTCAAGAAAACTTTTTTTAAATAGTAATTTCTTCTATCTTTTATTTCACATTTTGAGTTTTGTTCTGAGATAAAACTTTTCTAAACAGTTCTCTGCTTTTGTAAGCATAAAAAAGTATATGATAAATTTCTCTAAATTGAAAATTACTTTGAAATTGAAGTTCATGAAATATCATTTCGATCAAAATTCAGCTGCAATTTCCAGTCAATCGAAAGCAATCAACCCTTACAAATACAGTATTAAAAAAATTATAATCTATTTATTTTTTCATTTCTCAAACCACATTTTCATAAAATTATATATTTCAATTTTTGAAAAAATAATATGCTGACATCAAGCGCCCAAATATGAATTCATACTAAATTAAGATGATTTTTTGCTTTTTGGAAAATACGGGAAAATCCGGCTGTATATTAGGGATTATCTACCTAAACATTTTTATTTTTATTAAAAACTTTAAATTTTAATCATCTAAAATATCAAAAACAATTCACATTAAAGCAAAAGGATTTTGGATTTCCATTTTTCCTGATTTAAAACACACACACATTTAGGCTAGCTAAATCGCAATTTAGAAATTTGGCTTAATTTGATTAAAGGGTTTGTTTCAAAAAATAAAAGACTTAACTAAAATTAGGATAATTTCGAGGTACATGCATTTAAAATAAAAGCTTGTTTCGTCTGGTTCCAGAAAGATATAGCTCCAATCATTAGTTCTCGCACTAACCCAAGTGAGGAACCTGTTTTTTTCCCCATCAATTTGTGCCTTGTAGATGTAGCTCCTGGTGCTACCCGCCAGCTTATTTTGCAATAGAAGCTATCTCTTTTTTGCAGCAAAGCTTTCAATTCTTCATAAGTATAAAACTCATCATAAGTTGACTATTAATAATTATTATTTTCTAATATTCCATTGGCATAGAATAATTTTCGTAATGGATGCATTCATCTTTAAACCATGCCTATTATAGAGATCGGGGTGGACCGGTGGTAAGGTCTCGGCTTCGGAACTGGATTGTTTCAGGTTTGAGACTCGATTCCACCGATGAAACGTCATGTGAGGGGGTCTCTTTCATGTTAAATCTGTAAGGCCAAACGTCCTCCCGCTGGTGTGGCGTGGTGTGGAGAGGGGGTGCTAGTTCAGGTGTCATCCTAGTCTCATCTGACCATGGTTCAAAATGACGAGGTCCGTCCCAAAATAGCCCTAGTGTTGCTTTAAAACGGGACGTTAATGTAACTAAACTCGGAAATGGAGGGTTGCAGGTTCAAGGCCCCATTCCACCGAAGAACCACCGTGTAAGTGGGTCAGGTGCATTTTAAATTCGTCAGAGTCAAGCGTCCTCAAGCTGGTGTGGTGTGGAAGTTTGAAGAGCGAGATGCAAGCTCAGGTGTCGCCCTCGTCAGCTGACAGCTGTTATACGTTCTACAAAAATACAAATACAAAATTACGTTCGCCCCAAAAAAGCCCCATTGTTGCTTCAACACAGGACGTTAATATAACTAAACTAAACTATGCATATTATAATTCCTATATAAGATTATATCAATTAATAAATGCAACTTTTCGTCAACATTGATATGATTTAACTGCATGAAGTGAAATATTTATTAAAATCTTATAAAGGTATGCGAAATAAAGAAATCAAACATTTCGATACAATTTATATCAGCTACTTCAGGAACTGACTTTCCTTCTAATGTTTAGTAAAGCATAGATTATTTTAGTGGAATCAGAATCCTTTTGCACTTATCAAACAAGAGAAACTCAAAGGCAAGTTTCTAGAAATTGCATGCACAAAAAATTTCAAACAAATGTGACTTCTATGAAATTCGATGGAAACTTTCTGCACGACATCGACTTTCTTCTTTCTTTACGCTAATAAATTATTCAAAGAAAGGACCCTTGTTAGATTCTAACTCTTCAAGGGAAGTGTTAAGAAAGCTACATATTCATGAAGTGAATGTCTCAGAATTTGTCTCTGTCTAGTCTAGTCAAGTCTGCTGATTTGACTTGCATGAGAATAATATTTCTTCCAATTTATAAATGGAAAATTCTGTGTAAAAATTCATAGTTTTAAATTATAAATGTTTGAAAGCATCAAAGTTGTAAATGCAACTTTTTGCTTCCCTTCAGAGTACAGTACGCTAACATCCCATAAGTAAAAAAAACTCATTGTTTTATGCAACAAAAAATTTTGTGTAAAAAATCTTAGTTAATTATAAATGTTCCGAAACATTAAAGTTGCAAATACAACATTTTGCTTCCATCCAGATTAAAATACGCTAACATCCCATAAATAAAAAGACTCACAGATTTATTACACCAAAGTTTATGTTTGCTTTCAGCGTTGCAATTATATCAAGTTAAGGGATTTAATAGCAAAAATGAAAATATTTATTTTACTCGTTTAGTTGTTGCAAAGTTTGCAAACACACACATATGCAAAGAGATACACACACATAAACACACCAAGGTTAATTCTAATTTTGGATTTGAAGTAATAAATTGAAGTATAAATGTTAATTAAGATAATAAAAAATTATAAATATTAAATTTAATGTACTCAGATAAATATTAATTTATTAAAAATAATTAGAAAGAAATTTTGAGAAGCTAATTTCTAATTTCCGTAATTTTTAAAAGTACAAAGGGTTTCAATCTATTTAATTTTGTAATGCTAGGAAATTTTATCCTTTTGGAGAACAGCACTTGAGCTAACACCATTGATTGCCATAAATTACATTTATATTTTCAATATGTCGCAGTTTATTTTTTTCTTTAACTGGTAATACCTTTAGTCATTTCTATCTGTACTGTCAATCATGTAAAAATTTAATATATTTTTCTGTGTAAAAATTAGCCAACAATTCATTATTTTCTTTTCACTTTTGAAAGAAATTTTTAGATTTACGAATAAAAATATATATTTGATTTTACTGCTAATGTATTAAAAGCATAATTTTTTGCCTCTGAGCTTTTTTTTTAATTTAGAAATAATATCTGTGTGCACTTACTGCATATAGACTATTAGTCCTATTTAGTGTGAACTCGGATTTTTCCATTCCTGATCAAAAATATATCATGGAACATTAAATATGAATCTTTTAATCCTTTAATCCCTGTAATGCACCTCGTTTTGCTTTAAAACGGGACGTTAATATAACTAAACTAAACCCTGTGATGTATTTTTAGTATGTTAATCTTTTAAACGTCTAATCACTGCGATATATTTTTAGTTATTCAACCATGGTAGAACTGCAATATTTCTTATTTAGAAGAAACTAAATATTTTTTGTTATTGATTATTTTTGCAAATTGTGAGTAAGAGGATAATTTGTGCATGTCACCATTTCTTTATCTTTTAGTTGTTGGGCCTATCTCAAGAGATTTCAATTACAATCTGAAAACTTTTCGTTTTGGTTGGTTGGAACTGAAGTTCATAAAATTTTGGGAAACTGAAGTAAATTTCTTCTCTTGAATCTTGTATGGTTAGGAAATTTATTCGTGAAAGAAAGACAAATTATAACGGCAGAGAAAATTGAATTCTTTTGACAACCGTTATGTTTCCTAGTTTTGTATTTTTATAGAAAATGATACATGTCACAAAATACAAACTCTAATATATCATTTTAAAGAGAATAATGCTGATTTCAATACAAAAATTCGACTATTTTCGATACAAAAAAGTTAATCTTACTTTAATCTGAATTACAAACGCAGTGATGAAATGGATCGTAATTTCTAACATTATTGACAAACCATTGTTCTTTTTCTGGGAACCAATCGAATATTATTAGCTGCTAGCCGAAGCTGACATCATGTTTAAAGTTACAATGCCATTATTTTGCTTTTTTCTTTGGAAGGAAAATTGTTTTTATATAATCAAATTAAGTGTAAGACATTTTGTTAAACTTTTTAATATACAGTTGGAATTTCATATTTAGTTAAGAAGCAAAAAAAAAAAAACATATTACACATTTAGAAAGATAAATGTGTTAATGAATGTTGTCTCTCCTATGATGAAACTGCAATACTGGTATATGGTTAATAACTACATTTGGAGTCCAAAAATTTTGCTCATAGTATCAGGACACAAATTCAATAGAAAACAAAGCATGAATGGACTGAAAAAGGTGCACAACATTTGGTGTTACCAGAAAAATAAAACGACTACACTTTCAAAACAGAAGAATGCCTTCAGAGGCCATTTGAATGATACTAGTATATATGTCAGTTCCAAAACAATCAGGAGAGGATTCTTACATGTTGGACTAAGATGTAGAATTGAACGAAAAAAAATCCTTATCTCAATTTACAGCATCTTATAAAAATATTACAGTGGACTCATTGGACTTTGATCAGTGGTCACAAGTTATATAGAATGACGAAACAAAGATAAGTAAGACATAAATAAAGAGCAACATTCTGAAAGCAATTAGCGTTATTATTTAGTCATGCTTGTCAGCAGACGGTGGGATATTAAATGCAAGAAAATACAATGTTCTAAAGTTAAAACTTACACCTTCCACCAGTGATCAATTTTGCAATAGCGTATCATTTATTTTTCAGCAGAATTCATCTCCTTGCTACACAGTAAAAAATACCAGAATAGAGGTTTAATACAAAGAGCATTGAATTATTATCATGGCCAGGAAATAATCATGACATCAAAATTATTAAGAACTTATGGCACAGCTTGAAACCTTGTGCATATGAAGCGTTCCTTAAATAAAAATAAACAGTTAATTGAGACTTTAATTGTTCTGTGGCATCAAAATAATATAGGAATAGCTTTCTCTCGTCAATAACTAACTCTCGTCAGCTCAATAAAACATCAGTGTTAGTCTGTAATACAAATAAATAAATAAAGGCTCCCTAACTAAGGGCTGATAATTCATTGCAATCATCTGCATCTAATGTTCCCCGATAATTATTGCGAGTCAACTTTGGTATTGCAGATATTTGAATTTTTCTTTTCGTATTAAAATTATCATTAAACTCTCTTTAAAATGATATGTAAGAGTTAGTATTCGGTGAAACTTTACATTTTCTATAAGCATACAAAATTAAAAACCCTAAAAATCTTTAAAAGCGTCCACAATTTTGGCCAACAATGTAAAATTCAATTTGATTTCAGCAATTTTCAGTCTATATTTTGTAAAATGTTGCCTGAGGAATATTTCATTTCTAAATATCTGAAACTATAGGTTATTTTTTATTTAGGATTCTTTCATTGGGATAATGCTTTGTTTAGTTTTAAGATTACCTAAGTATTTTTAGATTAACTTTTTTTAGATTGTTATTTTCCTTCAATCATCAAAACACTTTATTTGTCATGTTACTATAATTTCCTGAGACACCCGCAATGAAAACGAGATAACTCGTTTAATATTTCTATTAGTGAAATGACAAAAAAATATAATAATTATCATGAAGGCACAACAATCATCAAATACGATTGTTGGCAGTGGAGGATTTGGCGACGTTTCTAAACTCATTAAATGCAGTAAATGAAAAAATAGCTACTAACAGTAGCTAACAACGAAAATTTATTACTATATGTGATGCATATAAGTTGCCTTACTGAATTCCAATCTCCAATTTATAACATGGTAGGTTCAATATTTGTTCGCTTTAATAAGATTAATTTTACGGATAGTTTATAGTTTCATCTGTAATTGACAATCCAATAATTTTCCCTAGTGTCAAGCAGGATTCAGTTTCGTAAGTGTTTTCCAGCACAAATATCGACGCATATACCTGTCAGCCGAAACACACTTTCAGTATTCTCAATAATATCCTCTGAAAGTATAAGGAAAATGATAATTCAAAGAAAAAAGAAAAAAACAAGTAAAGAAAAACTGAAAAATAAATTAAAAATTAACACAGACAATCCCGATAAACTAGCCTTACAGACATTTAAATCAAGTGATACTCCATGGCATGGATTTAAATTTTTCAATTTTAATAAAAGAAGAAGATTAAGAGACATTTAAAAAAGTTTCACACTTATTAAATAATGGAAAAGTATATGTATTCTAAAGGTAATGAATCTTTTAAAAACTATTACCTCTTTAAATAGCTTTATTATAAATACCCAATATTTAACCAAAAATAACTATTTTTTTCATGTGTAAGAATTTATTTTCTCTGATATTTGCTCTTTAACGTTTCCAAAACAAATCTGCAACACTTTCCAGTCAGACATACAATTATTTTATTGTAGTATTTCTCATCTTGTAAAGTTTTATTATTTAACAAATTATTGAACATATAATAATTGGAAACTCGTTATTAGAATCATATAAGAGACTTTTAAAAATCCAAGCTGAGTTAATATCAGATTCACAAAAGAATTATGTACTTAAATATGAGACCAATAAAATATTCAATATTGGAGTATCAGTTAAAGATACCTCTTTCTCCTATACAATACCTAACACACTTTTTCTACAAAAGGTTTTTCAAACATTCAATCACTAATTGTATTTAGTTTTGTATTCCTTAAAGAATTTTGAGATAGTTATGTTACTTTTAAGATATATTTATTAGTACTGAATTAGGGTTTGTATCAAACCCGCTTTTTGATAAACCGGTTTTCGAATTTAATGTTTCCAAAAAACTTGTTTTAGACAATCTTTGAATTTTGGTCTTGAAAAAATAGAATGGGGAAAATATATCAATTAATTTATATAAAATAACAAAAAAATCAAAATGTTAAAAAAAAAAACAATAATGAAGAATACATATGTATATTACTTATATCAAATGACGAAAAATCAAACAAAAATTTCAAATAATATTTATATTATTATCAATAATTTTAATTTCTCTTAAGAAAATAAAAATTTTCGAAAGTCATAAAATGTCCATGGTTCTTACTTCTCATACAATATTATCAGAGATTTTAAATTCTCGTTCATTAGCTACTAATCTGGGTTTTATAGTTTTCATGATATCAAATAACAAAACTATGTTGTTTGTCTTTTTATTTAAATTAAGTTGTTTGTCTTTCTCATGCCTCAAATAAGGAAAAATGATTGAAATGATTCAGATTTTAGTGTCACAATTTAAAAGTTTTTCTCCATGGTATTCAAGAAATTTATGAATTGATTTTTGCATGGCTTCTTTTAAAAAAGCATCACACTGATGATTAGATTCTTCGATTTGCACTTCATCAGAATCAGTTTCCACCTAAGAATTCGGATATATTCTAGACAATATTTCTAATTCGGAAAGATAAAAAAAATGTGTTTAATGTCCTTTACATAGAATGAATAGCAAATAAAGTAAGTTTAAAATTAATTTTTACACAAAAGCATGAATTCTTTAAACCGGTTTTCAAAGGTGACCGATTTACTTTTAAAAAACCAGTATTTTAAAACCGGATAAGAAAAACAGTCAAATCCTATACAGAACTGATAGTGTTTACATCTTTAAGCTTCAGTGAAAATAATTCCAAAGGCATCTAAAATTTTGTAAATGGATTTTTATTTTAGCCTACTACGAAATCAACCTTTTTTTATATGAGCAAGTATTTACATAATATTCGGTAATAAGGTAATTTTAATGAGAAAGCAACAGCTAAATTCTTTTATAAACAAAGTTTACAAAATTAAGAATAAATTGTGTAACTAGTTCACAAATGATCAACAAAGAAAATTAAATAAATTGCTCTTAAAATTTCTGCTTAAAATATTTTGAAAATAAATTAAATAATTATATTATGTATAAAAATAAATGCATATGTGACGTGAATGTTAGCCAAACGATAATTAAAAACGTGTTGTTGGTGTAAATGTAATTAAACTTGGCAAAGAAACTTTCCTTTTTAACGAATCCCTTAACTAGAAATAATTAACGTTCCCAAGATGAAAGAAAATAAACCACAAACGGAAGCGTGCGGTTACTTCTTTCTGTGTATTACCTGACGAGCTATTTTCTGCAAAGAAAAAGTAGCGATAAATTAAAGTTTTGCGATTCGGAGAATTTCCACCTCTTTCGAAATTATAGAATATGACAAAGGTAAGCTAGAATGCTAGAAAGGTACATGGTGAACTAAGAATAGAAAATTCCTATTTAGTTTCACTTGCATTTTAAGCAGTAAATAAATTGCATTGTTTTCAAAACTGATTTACAAAAGTAGCTTCCTTGATATCATGTACTAGCATGAGTTTTTCCAGAGAATTTCTCTCAAATTTGGAAGTGTAAAATATTTTACTAAAGAATAATGAGTGTCAGAAAAATTGAATTTTTCAATTTATTCTCTAACTGAATGAGATGATGAACTGAAATTGGCTGAAATCACTATTTCAAGGTAACAAGATGGTTCTTCAAATCAATTATTTTTAATGAAATTATTCTCCAGACACTGCAATTATTCTTTCTTTCATTTCACAGCTCAAACAATTTTGTCGATACAATTACATCTAACGTTCTTGTCTCAACGATATCACAACTCCACCTTACCAAACATAATTTCATGCAAATTTTAATGCAACATATATAATTTGAATAATTTGTAATTTAAAATAATGCAAACAATATGGCAAGTATTTTGGAATTCTGTGATTCATTTAGTGCAAACCAGCAGGGAAGAAATTTTCCTTCTTTTAAATTGAAGAACAAAATTCTCATAAACAAGATAATGTTTTCACAAAATAGGCAAGGAAAAAGCAGATCAATTAGCTAAAGAAGAAATGGGAAATGGGAAACTTTATATTTCAAACACAGCTTCCTAAACCACATGTAAAAGACCTCATCCAGAAAAATATTCTTAAGGAATGGCGACGATCTTGGATCAATGCAATAGTGGCAGAATTTTGTTAATATCCTTCACTTCAGTATCTATATAAGATAGTATATTATTTTTTTCTAGGAACGCTGTCCTTTCCCTACCTTTCTTAAGCACTTCAGCCAACC
>JAPMOQ010058410.1:52017-81518 GCA_026543055.1 Argiope trifasciata | reverse complement strand
CATCCATGCAGCTATGTTGCCGTTGTCACGACATTTCATTATGCTACAGAGTACCTCTTCAAGTTTTCATGGCACATGAAGAAATCAGCACCAGACATCGAATAAGAACGACTGAAAGCCTTGAACACTGTATAAGACATTCAATACCTAATGAAAGAAAACACCATCACACATTCTCAAATTCCGTTCGAATGAATAAAAATTCCATTTGTGTCTTAATAATTAGAGATATATCTTTGTAATTACTTACAAGACTATGTTACATTAGTTATTTTTCTTCTATTGAATGAGCTATTATTTAATTTAAATTAAATGGCAATTATTGCTGTTCCAATTATTTTATTATTATTATTATTTTCTAATGCAAAAAACAGAAAATTATCACATAATTATTATTTATTTCTTGTATAGGATTTTAGATTTTGTAAATACTTATTTCTGTTACATTTTCAGTAGAAATTTGTTTCATTAATGCCCTCGTATAAGACCAATCAAACCCTTCAAAGACCTCGGATACAAATGTATAATAGCGTTCTGTTAGCGTTATAATTTCTTCAATTTTTTTATTGTTTCTCCCAGAAATGATAGCGTGCAGAACGTATTAGAAATAGACGAAACGCGCAAGCTTTCATTGGTAGTAATTAAAACAATGGAAAATATTTTCTAACCATGCTTTTGGAATATTTTCAAAAATGGCATTACACAGAAAAAAAAGTAGAAATTAAATTTTGTGCTATTATACGCTTTCAAGAAAATGAGTAAAATCTTTAAAATTTTGAAATTCTAATTAAATCTGTTATTTTCTTTATAAATCCTGTTTTCCGACATTCTGAACTTTTAAATATTCCCTAAGTTTTTAAAGTACACCCAAAGCTATTAATAAGCAAAATCAGTCAGTTCTAGAGGTTTGGTGAAATATTATTTTCGATTTAAGTCTACGTTTATCATGTTGACGGATAGTAAATATTTCGATAATCTGTAATCTTTATTTTGATAATCTGAGAAAATAAATAAAACATTTAATTTTTTACTTAATCGAGCTGAATGTTATTGCATTTATGTATTTGGCATCACAATGACTGCTCACGTTTGCTAACAGGCGATGAAATAACATATTAAATAAAATTGATATATTTTCTTTATTTTATTTTAAAGATTTTTAACTGAAAGAATTATTAATCTAAAATTAAAGGGATTGCTACAAAAAAAGAGGTTGCTCCAATTACTCAAATTTTCAGAATATCGTAAAAAAAAGTCTCAAAATTCTAAATTCCAGTGAGACAAATTGCTCCATTTTTTCAGTAACGCGAGAACAAAGATTGGAACTACATCTTTTTGGCATAAAATAAAGAATGATCTTTTTCCATGAGTAACGCATGTAACTCGAAATTATCTCAAGTTGGATCTACATCCTTTTTATAACAAACTCCTTAATTACATTTTTATACAACGATAAACATTAAAACATTTTAAGAACTGAACTGAAACCTATAACATTCACGTAAATACTTATTTTTGTTTGGCATCACAATAAATGATAAGCGACTCATTTCCGTTAGCATACAATAAATCAGTGTTTAAAATTTATTTTCTTTTGTATTAAAGATTAGCTGGTACCCAGCGCATTGCTGTCACAGGAGAAATAATCTTGAAAATATCATTTGGAATTTGCAGTGATGATCTTATTTAAT
The DNA here is from genome assembly GCA_026543055.1 of Argiope trifasciata. Taxonomy (NCBI): domain Eukaryota; kingdom Metazoa; phylum Arthropoda; class Arachnida; order Araneae; family Araneidae; genus Argiope; species Argiope trifasciata. Next base: position 79,827 of record JAPMOQ010058410.1, on the reverse strand, counting down.
TAAAAACGAAAGAAAGAATAATATTTATTTTCACGTCGGCGATGAATACATTCAGTGAAATGAAAGTATATATAAAAGCGAATCATAAATAAATATTTACTCTATTTTTACTGTTCTATTCTACAAACAAATATTTATTTTAATATATTAGACTTGTGTATTCTTTAAGGATCGTAAATCTTGGTGTTCTTTCAGAATGGTAATAAAAGAAACTATATATTTATCTAGTGATTTGTTCAATATTCTTTCAGAATTCTCAAGTTTAATGTTGCAAAATTTAATTAAATCACTTTGTTTTAAAATTTATTAAACATAGAAAAAATACGTATGCCTTAAAATCTTTAATACAGTTGAAAAGTTAGTTTTTTGAAAACCAAGATGGTGTAAAATTATTTCTACTATAATATTTTCGGAAGAAACATAAAACGCAAAATTTTTATTAAATGTTTAGTTAACGTTTCAGACTTACAGAATTTGTTCCCCTAAAGCCTTCCCGCACACTCTCTAATAAAGCTATTATCTCAGAAAACGATTCACATTGCATTTACGTACAATAGCACCGAAATATGAACGCCCAGCTTGAATTTAGCATCTTTGATGAATTTGTTGTATCTCCTTGGCGGTTATTTGGTGATTACTCCATCGTTAATAGATTCAATAAATAGAACTGAAAAACAATTTCTGTACTTTATTGATAGCATTATCCCTATAATCTTCACCTAAATGCAAGCAATAAGAAGTCAAATAATTATCGCAGTTGCATGAGCGGTACGGCAGTGCATAAGAGACATACAGACAAATATTCATTTTTATTTATATAGATTTTTAACTGAAAGAATTAGTAATCTAAAATTATATTTTAGTACGAAGATTTTTAAATGAATTGAACTTAAAGCTATAGCATACATATAAACACTTATTTTTGCTTGGCATCATAATAAATGCTAAAAGATTCACTTCCATTAACATATGTACTGCATAAAACAGTGTTAAAAAATGAAATTTTTTTTGTATATGAAGTATTTTTAAATGAAAAATTATTATTTTAAAATTAAATTTTTGTACAAAGATAGACATTATTTTATCCACATAAAGAAAATATATATGAAAGGAAGCATTCATTCTTTATACGAAAAATTATTTGTATAAAAATAAACATCATTTATTTATTGGTAAAAAATAATTTCAAGAAAAGGAGCACTTGAATTGTCATATGATTCATCTATATAAACACAATTGAATGTTTATCTATATGTTTCTTATGCCTTCCTAAACCATTCCCCCCATTGCGATGAAACTTGGTCAGTTTATTTTTTACGCCTTCGGGATGGTTATAGGAATAGCATAATTATCTAAAAAAAATTTTAAAAATGGAATCGCAACTGCATTTATTTACCAAGGATTAATCTACCAATAACGAACCAAGGAGGCAATAGATTCTGCAGAAAGGTTAAATCCAAGTTAAAGGTTAATATTTTGTAGCTTTAGTAGGCAAATGTCATGAAAGCCCGTCTCAGTGGTAACAACTTTATTACATATTATGTGAGAAAGTTTTGGGAATACTAACACTGGTGTTTCTAAATTTTAATTGAATTTTACTGTTTTTAGCAGCAATTTCCAAAAATATTGTGGTACAAATAATTTTGCACCATCTTAATTTTCAAAAATTATTTTATCAACTATATTAAAGATTTCATGGTATAAATATATTTTTTTATGTTTAATCAATTTAAAAAGAAAATATTTTAATCACATTTTCTAAAATTAAATTTGAGAATTTTGAACGAATATTAAACGAATCACGAGATACAATAATTTCATTCATTACCGTTCTGAAAGAACACCTTATTTTACAATTCTAAAAGAATGCATAAATCTAATAAAAAAATGAATATTTGTTTGTTCGCATTTTATATACTCTGGTACCGTTCATCCTATTTCGATAAAATGTTGCCAAATTATTGAATGGTTGCACTTAATATAATTTTTTGGGGGTTGTAGCTACGCGGTGGGTACCAGCTTGTTCAATATATAAATGATTGTAAACAGCTGAAAGATCAATTGCTAGTGCTTAAACCTTAACTTATATCCCCATTACTTAACATTACTGATAACGGTATCGTGAATCGTGTACAATAAATCTTCATGACTAGAGTCAGATTATCAATATTTTATACACTAAGCAAAGTGAACAGACTCATTTAGAGGTGAGTGCATCCACTGAAACGACGCGTTAAATACATTTATAGATAGCTTCTAAAAATTCAGCCATCCAAAACATGTTCACCTTGATTTGCTGTTAGTTGTATATGGACGTATCAACCAGTGCAGAATGACAAATTGGTTTAATATATAAGTTAGAATGAGAAAACATTTTAAGGAAAATAAATGGTATAGCTTGCTTGAAAGACTTTTGCTTTCAGTTTGAAAGAAAAATTACACTAGATATCTTTTAAGGAGTTTCATGTATCTGACTAATAGTTATTTTATGCTGAAATAAAATTTAAATAAATTGGTCAGTTAGTATAAAAAATGTAATAAAAATAGAAATGCTTCAAAAAATTTGAAAAGGTATGTGTGTTTCTTATAAAAATTTTAAGTTATTTTTCTATTTTTTTATATTCTTTCTTATATAATTGATGACTTATCCTGACTTTTTTAAACTTCAGTAATTTGTTATTATTAATTTGTCAGATATTAACAATATTAAACTTGATGCTTAATAAATACTCCCCATTTTGTAGCAAAGTTTTTTTGAGTTTATTGATTACTCTTATACCTGGTATTAAAAGTAAAAACAGAAATTTCAAAGTCATTTTGAAATTCGAATTGAAACGAATTGTATGATTAGATCGTTAATAAATTACGATGGCTAAATAGTTCGTAATCGCCATTTACTAATGAAATGGTTAGTACTCAAAAATATATTTATACAAATATTGCTCCGATTACTAGCATGCCTTGAAAGAAGTCCCTCTTTTAGAACAAGAAACTGTATTATTATCTTTTATTTTATATGTATTTTGTTTTATTATTTTTTTGTACTTGATTCTAAAACGAATTGCCTTATTCTTACATGGTAGTTTCATTAAGCCATATCTGGTGTTTAGCATCGTTAATTTTGTTTCTTTTTTATATAAATGTAAACTTTCTTTTATACTGGCTTCATGGCTATAGAAAAGAAATAGCATTTTCTGTTCCAGATAATTTTGGTTTCAAACACTAATAATTATAAATCCTTATACCTTATTTTAATTTCAAAAATTACGAAAAACACTATTTTAAACAGTTTGTTATTTTTTTTGTCGTGTCCATGAGAGTCGAAACTAAATATATCCATGAATTTTGAAAATTTCTTCTGCAACTTGCTTGATGTTGTCTCCATACGGATCTATCATAATTTGCAGTACACAAATCTTTCTAAGGCTGGCGCTCATAGCCGGACACTCGTAGATGTGAGTAGGCGTAAGCTGTGTATCAGGACAATGATCACAGCTTCTATAATCTTCATGCCCTCTCCATCGATCTTCATCCCCCTGTGGTGTCCGGTTCTCAGCCTAGTTATGGTTTTAATAGTAGATCTGTTCGCAGTTATTTCAGAGAGAAGATGTTTGGCCTGAATGGATTTTTCTCTAAGTCTATATCTGGCCACTGCATTCGCATCTTGAAGAGAAACATCAGAGCAGCCAGAGTTGAGGTCTCTGCCCTCCTTGTTCAATCTATCCGCAGTTTCATTTTCTTCTATATCAACGTGTGCTGGAATCCACTGGAGGTCACATGTCTTGTTAATAATCTGAAGATCTTGAAGACAAGAGATGATTTCTTGGGTGTAACAGTTTGTTATAAAAAATATAATTGAGTCTAAATCTTGTTGAAAAATATATTTATCATATAAAGCTAGCAGTTTCTATACTAACATTGTTCAGTTGAGGCTTACAAATTTCCTATTTAAAGATATAAAGTTCTTTTAAGATTAAGTAGTTTATAACGAATAGCCAAGTAACTCTTTTCTACAAAGGACAATCATTTAATGAATTTCGCAACATTTTAAAAAAATAACATTCAAATTTTTAATGTCTAATTTTTAAAAAAAATGGAAGTTATTCGATATCCATGCTTAAATAATGTGCTTTTTCTTTCCCTATCCAATAACAAATCTGTATATATACATTTAGCTACGCAAGTAAAACGAGAAGACAAATGAAAAATTTCAAAATAGTTTTTAAAGTCATTTCCTTTTAATTTCGAAAATGCTGGTGAAAATTATAAACACCAAATAATTTCAAATATTATTTATTTTAATTAATATCTACTACAGTTCTGATAAAAATAATGAAATAAACTTCTACTATTTTTCGATTGTCTTTGAAAAATGAAACTGTAAAAATATTTTTAATTAAATTAGGTTTTTTGCAATTTCAAATGCTATCACATCACATATTGCTGATTGCAGGAATATGTATTAATTTCCAATTAGATATTTTTAGAACAAGTTTAATTACATAAATTGATAAAATATTTCAAAAAAATTCAGATCAATTCTATTCAGGTGTACTAGCAGGAACCGGCTCATTGCAGCTGCAGAAGAAATAATTTTGGAAATATCGTTTGAAATTTAAAATAACTGTCTTGTTTAATTAGGATTGATAGAAAGAATTATATTTATTTTTGTAACGGAAATAAATACATTCATTGAAATTGGGTTACTTTTTCCATCTTCAGCAGAAACAAATATGTGCTAGTAATAAGTATTCGAATAAGTAATCACGCATAAGAGACATACAGACAAACATACATTTTTATTTATATAGAAGAAGATTGTGATCAAAACAAAATTTGCAAATTTGCAAGATCCATGAGTTTGAAATCTTCATCACATAGTTAATGTAATTTTAATTTTTAATTAATGCTTAGGAAGATTTATTCACACAATATTTAATTTTACTTATTTTTTTTATTTTGTTAGTTTAGACAAGTCACATTTTTGTCATTTTTATATTGTTGTCTACATTTTTGCCATAAAACTTTGAATGCAAAAATTAAAATGTATCTTAAAAATCTATTTTTTTAAAATTAAATTTCAGTTATATTTCTTAAACATTTATGAGGAATTTTAAAACAAGTTTATCATCTAAAAATTTTATTTAAAATGTTTCAATTAATTTTAATCTGATCTAAAAATATTAAGATGAATTATCAGAATTGATAACCATTAACAGTGCTAAATATTTCGTTCTTGAGCTTTTTTAAATACATCAATACATGATTATAAAATTCCTTCCAGAAAAGCATAAAATAAAAAAGTAGTTTACTCTTTGGAAAGTCTTGTCATAACTCAATATTCGATAGAGAACATAAAATCGTTTCTCACAATACTTCAATGCAATGAAAATATTTACATGATTTTTTTTATCATGTGAGAATATGATATTTTTTCGCTTAAGAGTTTTGAAACGATTTGAAGGAAACAAATTGGCGATTTATTCATCTTTTTATTTTGCAGTCGTCTTTCACAGTATAGCTTTTGAATTATCTATCTCCTGCTGCTGTATTTTTCCTTTCAAATCACCGTGTTACTTCCTACTCAATAATTTCATTGATTGGTTATCTATCGGTATTTACAACTTGATTTCTAAACTATACACTCACTGAATTCTTACGCTTTCTCTTAATTAATTTATGTCAATAACTGTTCTGAAATAATCTCGAGACTTTCGGAATACGCATAAGTTGATATTTAAAAAAAAAGTTGTTGTTTTTTTCTTCTTTTCATCTTAATATTGATCTAAGTCCAAAACTTGAGAAAGTGGAAATAAAAGTTTAAAAGCAAAAAATTTATCTATCGACCTATATATCTATATTATCTTATCTCTCTTATATATATATATATATATATATATATTGTTGTTATTCCATTACATATAATTACTTTTTTGAATTTCCACATTCTTAAAAATTACACTTCCGAGTAATAATGTTCAGATTTTATTCTTATTTCTTATAAAAAATTTGTAATGCCTGATTTAGAAAAATACACATTTCCTACAAAATATGATAATTTTCATGAAACAGAATATAACAAAATTATATAAATTTCTATCCTGATGGCATTGTTTGATCGGTTTACGAGGCGAAGTTACCGAGAATTTAATTTTTCAATCATATGGTGTGGAGATAGCATAATTTTTAAAGTATCTGGAAATCTGGCATCTTTTGTAAATGAAGATATCTATTTCACTGATATTGGAAATTCTCCATTTCTATAATTGAGTTTTAAAATCCCCGCCATGGTTGATTTCATCAGTTGCTCGGAAAATGATCTTTTTATTGCCTGCAGATATTTTGTGACACTATTTGTTTATTAGATTGTAAGAATCATTTACTGAAAATTCTATATCGATTGATTCGTCACAGAGTTAGTCTGTTCACAATTCGTCTGTAGTTGTTTCGTTATATTTGGAATCAATTATCATTTTATTAATTGAACAAGTATCTGTCATGTATATGTTTATTCAATTAAAATTATAAAATTTTAACAATCTTGTATTTCAAAAGAATTGTGAAAATAATTCATAGTTTTACCCATTAGCATTGATTTGGCCAAGAAAAGAAGTAACTTGATATGATGAAGATCCTGTAGAAGTTGCGAGAGGTACCATCTTCAATCCAAAATAAAATTAAAGTTACAATCACATTTATATTTTAATTTAATGAATAAGAAACTAAATTGATCACTCGATGACGAAATTCTTTTCATTTACGGAATACTGCTAAAAATAATGCTTTTTGGAGCATTATAGACCCTCAAATTAAGCCTTTTTTTAAAAAAATTAAAAAATAATGAGTATATACTGAAAATTGAAGTTCTTTGATACTGAAACTTCTTAGATCATTGCAATAGAAAATTAAAACGGGTAATAAATAAGGATCTAATGCAATAAATAAGTAATTCATCAAATGTTATCAAAGAAGGATATCTTCCTTAGATCTATACGATTTTTAAAGCATTAATTTCTTCCCCAAATTATCTTGTACTTATTCTTAACTAGCTGTCTTTGTCTACCAGCCAGTTCGCTAGTATTAATGCTTGCTAAAATGTTCATGTAATATATTATATAACTTGTTCACATGAAAGGTTTTTCTGTAAAATATTTTTACAAATCTGTAATTTTGTAAACATTTATTCATTAATTAAATTTAATTAATTTTCAATACTTTCAATAGAGTTTTAGCATTTCCAATGACAACTGAAATCAACAAGTAGTAATTCAATCTGTAAAATGCAAGGATTTCAGCATTTATCCCGTAAAGATGAAGAATGCGAGTTCAATTCTTGTGAAAATTAATAATTATTTAATAAAAAGTAACTAAAATTAAAATATCTTTGTTGACCTAAGTAATAATTGAATTTTTTTAACTTTTATATTTGTTGTTTAGAATGTTTTATTAGCTTTTAATTTTAATTATTAAAATAATATAGGAACGCTTTATGATTTTAAAGAGATAATTATATTTCAATACTTCCACATTTTAATAACTATAGAGCAAACTTTTATAATATTTTATATCAATATTCATATTGGAAAAGCTTCATAGAAAATAAAATATTTCAGCTAACTTTATTGCCAAATTTAAATTAAAAACATCGATTCACTGCTTTCTAATTCCAGTACCCCATAAAAATTCTTAAGCTTATTTTTAAAATTTACTGAAAAATATTTCATAAGAAATATATATCAGCTTTAGGACACTTTTCAAATGAATAAAAAAAGAAATCTTTTTGAGGGAATTATGATAGTGGAGTTGGTTCCCTAGAGAAAACCATGTAGTTAATTTTATTATAAGTTTTGTTAGGATGATAATAATAGTTTTTGGTATAGTCACTTTAAAGTGTTATGAGAATCTACTTAAATTTATGGGCATCCTGTTTCTAATTTTGAATAGTCTTAGATTCAGAAATATAGTTACAGTATGTCTTCACCATGTTTTTTTCCTAGAAAAATGCTTCGAACGTATTCGAATACCTTAAAAGCAAGTAAATAAATTAATGTTTTAGTTCATGTTATTTCCTTTCAAATCATATCGTGCATTTAATAAAGAAATAAATCTTTTCTTTAAAGCCTAAATACTATTTTACATCTATTTATAGTTAAGATTAGCTTCAAACCTTAAAAAGCAGATGCATAGTTTTGGTAATCATTACGAATCATGCTTGCTTTCTGAAAAAAAAAAATTCGTTCAAAAGTAAAACATCACGTTATTACTATGTCCACAGTATAGTGCCAGAATAAAAATAAATCTAGATATTTCTTGTCGCCCATCATCAAACAAATCTCATGCGCCTTTTTCATGGCACGCATGATTCATGACCATTACTATTATATGGTATTCAGGAAAAGAATGTGTTAAAAATATAATAATATTTATATGCTATTCAGGAGAAGAATGTGTTAAAAATATAATAATACCTGATACAAACAAACTCAACTGTTATAAATTCCATCAATTCCAGCACAAATGGCGTTTAACGCAGCGATACACTTCAACGCTTTCTTTCTTAAAATGATATAAAAGGTTAAAGCTACTACGGAGATCATCAAGTAGTTGCTTGTGTCTTTAGCATATCAGCTGCACATTTCTACGTTTTGAGAACTAAACCCTCGTACTTTTTTAAATGGCTTCATTTTTCAAGAAAATGTATACAATTGTCATCATCTGCTGTATTATATCTTATTGCTTCTCAAGAGATATAGACAAATCTTCGGAAATTAACCGTAGAACGAGAAGAGCTGGTTTTTTTAATAATCATGATGACTGGAATTCTTACCAGAAGAATTCAACGAAAAATCCTTCAAATATTACCACATCGTTATTTGATTCAAGCCTTAAATCTGACTCTGGGGACTCGGTTAAATATGCAGTACTTTCGGAATTGGACGATTTCATTCCTGATAGAACTGTCGATGACAAGTATTCTTACAGCCCTGGTGGATTTTATATACCTCACGAAAGAGAGGCTAAACTTAACTATCATTTTTAAGAAGTCACTGATGGCAATGAAAAAAGTGGAACTAAAGCACAGATTCCAGATAAAGGATCCATAAAAGATTCAGATTCCAAAATCCTCAGTGAATCCGGTCAGACAGAAATTGGAATTATTGAAAGACCTACATTTTTATCGGCTCTTAAGCACGCTTTGTTTAATCCTTTGGTGATTATTTCTGCCGCTGCTATTCCTTTAGTTTTTATCATTGAAAATATATTTCCTCATGGAATGAATATATTTAGTGGAAGTATGTTGCCCACAACTATAGCTAGTAGATTCGCTCGAAGTTTAAACGACGAAACTGTTCTTCATTTGGAACAATTACTAGATGCTGTCAACGAATTCGGAGTGAAAATCATTGAAGATCCTAAGTGTTTCCAAAAATTTGTCTGTCAATTTGCCGAATCTCAATCGCAGAGTCATTCTATTGGTTCCTGGCCCATTCAAAAAATTCTACTGAAAGTAGAAAACTCTGTTGAGGATGAGATTTTGAATAAGTATGGATTAAAACCGCTATTTTATTCTGTGAAAAATGCCAAATGTGAATCACTTGTCTGTGCGGGATCACCTGCTTACGCACAGGATGCCACTTTATTCGAAAAGATCTATCTGTTGGGTAGCAAAATCTTAAATTTGATTGAAGTAGTTCATTAATCATGCAGTGTCACAATTTCGAATTATAATTTATTATTTTATTTTAATTCGCAGTTTATTATTTAAGATTTTATTATTTTCGTAATGCTGTTTTAAACTTCGAACTTTAGAGCTTAATATTATATTTATAATAGGTCATATGATAAAAATGAGAGTTTCAATTGACACGTAGTAATTTAATAGCTCTAATTTTTTTAAATAATTACTCAATGTTTTAATTGTTACTGTATTTGATATTCATTAATCTTTATGATTAATGAATAATTTCATTCGTTAATAACATAAAATATACCCTTTATAATTAATTCACTATGATTGATTTTTCTAAATTATCGAGAATTTCATATTTTCTTCATTATTTTGAAATATCTGGAAAAATGCTAGCTTTAAAAGTTTAAACTTTAAAAACTTTCACGTTACAATTCTTTCAGTTTCTTTTGATTTGACTTATATAGTTCACCTCATATTTTGAAACCCATTATCTTTTAAAATGAATTTTTATATATTTTTGCTGCAGAAAGCTTCAATTTTAAGTTTTACCTCTCAGCTGTTTACAAAATATGTCGGTAATGTTATTAAATTCAAAAACCTAAAATCAAAATAAAATAAAATTAATTAAACCTCATTTATCCTTCTTGAAATATGCAAAGAAGTTAACTGATTAAAAATATATAGTAGTACTCCATTATGTAAGTAATAATTTTAATATGAATGAATATGTATTTTCAAAAGTAATGACTATTGTTTAATGAATGTCTTTTCAGATTTCCGTATGATCTGATATCATATAACTATCCCATCTGCTCTTATATTGATCATTCTTTGTCTTTATATATTAGGGAAATTTCTTACCTTATTCTAAAATTCTTCTCTAAGATATTCAAGGAAATGGTTCAAGTGTCTGTACTCGCACTATAGATAATAAATGCTTATTTTCAAAAGAACCTCCCTGCAAAAATTTTGTACATTTTAACTAATTCGAGAAAACACAACCATCCTCCAATAAACTTATAATAGTTAAAATTTTAAAATTTGGGAAATGAAAATAATTATTTTCACTCCCAAAACTAATTTTGTTGGACAACTATTATGAAATTTAATTCACGCAATCTTTTTATAATTCCAGCCGATCTGCTGAAATCATTGATTAGAAATATTTCAATTCAAAGATTTTCAGGAGTTCTCACTAAATGACTTTAAGTATATTTGACTTTGCGAGTCTTTGCGTTTATTTTAAATCAAGATATTTGAAGAAGTTAATCTTTAATTAACTAATTGAAAAAGCTTTCAATATCTGCTTGAGTAGACAAACAGCAAAATTGCAATCACTCTCCTGGACTCGTGAAGAAATCATGTTTGTCCCAGGTCATGGTCCATTCCCTTCTTTTCTTCTCCGTTTCTATTTATCAGAAAAGGACTACTGCGCTTGTGCAGAAGTTGGCGATTTCATTCACTTTGGAACATCCTGCCCTTTTATTCGATCATGGCCCCTCAGAAAATCCTCTTCTTTGCTAGAATGCTTTTGGTTTAAAAGAGTCCTTTGTAATTAATCTTCTAAAAAAAGAATCACACATATTATCAGATTCCTAATTGACCATAGAGAACTGTTAGAGTGATATTAACCTCAACAATTTGCTAGGGTATTATTTAACATACTCCGCATTTAATTGTACTCTAGATATTCTTCATCCTAGTTTTTATCATTTCTGTTATGTTATATGTTTTCGAATGTATTTTTCTTCCAAATTAATTGCATTGTAATCGTTTTCTTTTTTACAAAAGTAAAGTCCACCTACATCTATACCAAACCGGAAAGAGACCATACAAGTCCTAGAAACGGAGATGTGGTTTGGTGTTCAATGTTTAAATGTACTCTGGCAGAAAATGTTGGCACCTCACTGATTTCTCTCATTCATGAAATATCGAAACGAAAATCATTTATGTGCTATCTTATTTGGCGATGGTTTATAATTTTATGTTTAACAGTTTTTGCTATATATTCTCTTTACGTTTAAAGAAAAGACTACCTGACCAAGAACTTTCGTGAGCTTTATTTTCATATGAAATAGCCAAAAAATATTCTACCTTTCATTCTTTGTCATTTCTTTCATAAGTAACAATATTCTCTCCGGTAAGTCGTTACTTATCTCGAGGTATTTTTTTTTATTCTGCAGTCACGCAGGAAGTAGAAGTACAGACTTTTCCTTTCTACCCTTTGTTGATCAAAGTAAGAAAACCTTCTTCAGCAAACTGCTTATTGATGCTCTTCAAAGCAACCTTCTTAAATTAAATCCTGTGATGAATACTATTCTTTTTTTCTCGGAATTTTTATTCTTTATTATCTTTTTTTCTTCTCTTTCTATTGTGTGTGAGGGCAAGAATTGAATGTTTTCAATTCTTCTGTATTAAATATTTATTTATGTTTTATTTTCATATGATTTGTCTATTCAAAGAATAGGTTTCTCATTAAAGTTTTAATAAAATGTTTTAGATTCAGCTAAAATAGATTTTCAAAAATAGGTCTGGTGAGAAAGAACTTAATTTTGTATTTGGAATCAAAACCAGTTTAAAAAATTTCAGGTACCAAATAAAAATAAACATTTATGATGTCCTGTTTTTTTTGAAGGTCAATTAAATATTTATTAATGTGCCTTATCATTTAAATACGTTTTGAAATAATCGTCTCAAATCATCTCTTTGGAGTTTTTACATACTTGATTTTAGTATTATGTCGAAATATGAAAACTCATTTTCGAATGTCATTGAAATGAAAATCTATCCTAGTGTGTAGAGCATTATGATTTGTAATATTTTAATTTAATGAAACTAGTTCTAATTAAGAAAAAATATCCCCTAATTAATGTAAATTTGTTATTCAAAGTCACTATAAGAAATTTTAAAGTTAAATTGTTGAAAATTATTAAAAAATTTCCTACATTATTTCCATTTCATATTAAAATTATTGCGAAGATTTGGGACATGTATCAAAAGTTCATGTGTTATTTATCAAAATTTGAAAGTTTGTAAAATCTATTAATCACTTAAGCAATTGATTTGTAAATGAGCAAAAGAAATTCATTTATTTATTAACTAATTATCAGTTGTTTCATGTTTTATATATCTCCTATTTCACAATGTCTTAATAGTTTATGTGTTACTAGCTATTTCCTGAGACTCTCTTTGTGTGGAAATTTTGATGTATATGTACGAAAAACTATAAAAAAATGACAAATAAAAAAAAATTAAACCTCTCCTGAAAACGATACATTTAAAGTATAAGCATATACAAAAAATAAAATTTTATAACAAAAGCATACAATTAACGTAAAAACAATTTATTTGCATTATATACCCAAAATAAAACAAAACAGCAAATCAAATCTGGCCAAATTCATTTTATTTATTGATCGAGATTGTGATAGCCACAACATTATTATACACATAATTTTTAAACTTTTAAATTAAATAAAAGCACAGTTATCATCAATCACGAGCGAACTTTCAAAGTCCGTGGGCACAACGCACATGTCTGACTTTCCTACGCCTGTTGGAGTTACACAATGCAAATTAGAAATTTTTTATTTCCTTTATTCTTTTTCCTTTTAATTTAAAAGTACTTCAGAATGAATCCGATAGACCAATTAATTAAAAACATTTGATTTTAAATAAATCAAACACAAAGAAAACAAACAGAATCATTTGAAATAATCGGTTGAAATTCTGGTAATCCTAACCTCATTTATGTTGGGGGGGATGGAGCCTTACTATATTTGACGGGATTTGGCCTCAGTAATTTGGAGGGAAAGTTAGTTTTTAATTAATAAAAAATTAACCACTTAATTAAGTGGAATAAGAAATAGCCTACGTTCTATTCCTGACTATTATCTATCTTTGTGCTAAATTTCATCCAATTCTTTTCAGCCGTTCTGGCGTGATTAAGTAACAAACAACCATCCATCCAAACATCCAGACTTTCACATTTATAATATTAATCTATATTATTAACATATATTAATATTGTATTTTTTAAATCGATATTAAAATAATTAAACAGCTTATTACATAAAAAATATAACAATGTTCAGTTTCTCTCTTTTCGTCGAAAACAAATAATCTTGGGAAAATCAATTTTTATATTAAATAAAAATTGTATAAATACCTTTGTCGTATCTTGAAGAAAAGGCAAAAAAATGTTGCAAAAACGTTCAATTAACTTGGTATTTTAAATAAAATAAAGATTACAGCATATAAAAATTTAAAGATTACGTTTTTAGGGATAAATATATTTTTATGCTACAAATAAAAACAATGTATAAATATTACTCCATTTTCGGCTACCTGATTATTACGAATACATCGAAATCTATGAAATTAGAAAATACTTCAAAAATCCTGCAATCCCATAGATATCGGTCTTAAAGATGAAATTGAAAAACAAACCAATTTTTTTATATATTTTGTACAGCCCCACGGTAAAAATAAAAATATTTTCCAAAAAAGTGTCAGGAAACTAGTATTTCTTCAGGGGTAAAAATAAACTCACGATCTATACCCTAAATAGTTCATCCAGTTAACGAGAATCCCATGAAATTGATTTGTGGAGTAAGATTCTGTTCTTGTTGTTTTCTTACGAATTATTCTTTATGTATCTGTATAGAAGGAGAAAGTATATTAGAATTTTTTGCATATTTACAACACATATTATTTAATATGAAATACTAAAATCATGGTCCCTCATATAGTTACGATATAGTTTAAAACTCCTGCATATCTATGCATACTTTAAAAAAATCATTAAAAAAAATGCATAGATATACAAATGCATCTCTTCTTTGAAATCAAATGCTTACATTTAATTTTTCTAAAAAGTTGTTTTTGATGCAATTGGATTATAATCAATTTAAACATCCTTATGTAATTTTTATTTTCCACGTTTGGTTTAGTAAAATTTTTTAGATACAAAAAGTTTTTCTTCTAGATTTTCAAGATACTTATGAATTAATTTTTCCATAGCTTCTTTTAAGAACGGTTAACCGGTTTTCTTACTTAAAAAACTGCTTTTCGAATGTCGCAGTTTTTAAAACCTGGTTTAAAAACCCCCAAGCCTTAATTATATGTTTTAGCTCATTATTAAAAGCTATTGACTATCTTTCAATAAATGTAACTTTTGCACTAATATTATAACATAAAATAAATTTATTTATGATTTTAATATTCTTTGTTCAAAATTCTTTCTCCCAAGAGAGATAAAATTCCAAAGATTTCTTTTTTACGATTTCCGCATATTTTTAACCCTTAGTAGCCTGATTTACGAAAGTGATTTATTTTTAATATTACTGTGTTTGCTTGAGGGTCTAGATGAAGGGAAAAATAGCTAAAGAATTAGTAGGTATGTTTTATGTAGGGCGGAATGCCTGAAGTATCAAAATTGATACTCACAAAAATAGCATTAGTTTCTTCAAGTAAAACATGCACACGCAAAAAATAATTATATCATAGCGAAAATAATATATTCACTTACCTCAAAAGTATTTATATTCTTCAGAAAAAGAAAATATATCAAATTTGTATTCAACAAAACTTTTAGTAAAATGTGTTTACTTGTTCACTTTGCCGCGCAAGTAATATGTCATAGATAAAATAAAACAATAATGACATTTGATTTTTTTTTAATTTCGTTGGAAAGAATATTATACAACAATAAAATACGTACAGCCAACCTATAAAAAAAACTAATAGTAATGTGAACATTCGTTTTAAAAGATTGGTATCAAAATTGAAATTCTAGGTTATTAAGGGTTAAATAATAAGGCGAAAAACCAAACAATGAATTAGTTTAATAAAGTTCTTTATGAAAAATGTAAATGAATTATGTATATAATTATTTCTGCCAAAATTATATTCTAAGGAAAATGTCTCGCTTTCTAAGAAAAAAAAATCAATCGAAAATAAATTATTTGTGTTTACGACACTGATTTTAATTGCTGCCAAGTATTGGATAAGGTTTTTAACTGTTTGTATAAAACTTTTCCTGATGAAGGTTAAGTCTATTTTTATTATCTTTTAAAGAAATAAGAATTATATTTGACAAAAAAATTCTATGTTGCACCTCATACCATCTCCTCTAAGTGATTATTAATTAAGTTGTTATTTAAAATATTAAGTTTTGAAAATCAATTATCTATATTATATAAAAGTTACGAATTACAAATACTGTAACATAAATTTATTTTTTATTTTGAAGGAAATAATTTTTTAAACAAATAAATGTCATATATTTAGTGAATACTTAATGCTTCTTACCTTAAACAAATTAACAGTAGGTATAAAGCTGAAAGAACATTTTTACAAATGTCTGATTGTAGTATTTCTTAAATGATCTATTAATCAGATGTCCAAATTATTTTCCTTTGAATTTAGTATTATATTGCTTTAATAAATTGTACCAAAACGAAAATTATTGAAATATTAAATTAGATTTGTTTCACTAACTGCTGTTGATTATTATCTTATTGAAAACTTTAGAAATATAAAAAAGTATTATTGATTTTGTTTAGCCATTTAACATTAAATACCATGCTATAGTTCTGGTTAAGTAAAATTTGATATAAAATAACTATTGATATAAAGAAGGCTAATGATATTTAAAAGAATATTGTCATATTAAAGAAATAATAAATAAAACTATGAAATTACAATGATACATGAGATGACAAAAATTGACTTTTCCCTAATGATATCTATTTATCTGCAGTTTATTGATTCCTGTAACTAAAATTCGATATTTCCACCATATTTTTTATATTATTTATAACTTTCTGGCATAAATATGTATATATAATTTCTTAAATATATTAAAATTTGATAAAATATTAAATCAATCAGCTATTTTTATTCAATTGAGAAGAAATCGCTCTATATTTAAGTCATATTTACTTCCCAGTGTTTTATTACTTTTATTAAATACGGATTCAACGTATTACTGTTAAGAAGGTCCATTCATTCACACACACACACACACACACACACATATATATATATATATATATATATATATATATTATTTTAACTATTTTTTAAATATTACATAGTACATCGTTTGATGCTGTACTCTTCAATTTTGCAAAGAAACATTAATAAATTTTAAATGCTTCTAAAAATAATCTATTTTAATTCTATATTATTATTATTTAATTCCATATGAAGCAAGCCCTTCGAAGGATTGTTTCATAATTTTATTTAACTAAAAATTGAGTAGAAATATTTAAACAAGCACAATATGACATTAAGTACGTTAGAAAGTATATCAAATGTTTCGAGAGATTTTATTTGCTATTTTTAATCATTTTATCAGCATGTTTCAATCCTACTTAGAGGTTGTTAATTGCAATTAGGTACTAAACGCAAATTGCATCGCATCAATTTAATACAAGAGTACATTGCTGTATATGTGCGAGGATTAAGGTAGTGTAATAAAGACAACTCGATCTTAAATCCTGGGAATGTGACATCAGGAAACCCGACTCCATTAAGGAGATTCATTAACATAATGAGCGAAACATTTGATATTCTGTTAAAATAACATTGCTCCAATTTCTATCTTAGGACCTAAGCTTTCAGCATTGTTCTAGGATTCTTTGTTGCTGAAATGAAATTCAGCATAAGCAGTATTTCCTTCTAACAACTTGATGGCTAAAGACTGTTAATTATTTTATAAATTTTTCAAAGGTACAAGAAATTATAAAAACCTAATTCATATTCAGTGTATTATTGCAATTTTATGATAACTTAAAAAATGAAACAATTCTCTTTCTAATCCTTTAAATGTAAAAAATAGAAAATTATTTAAAATCATTAATATAGCTGAAATGATAATTTTTGAAAATTAAGATGGTGCAAAATTATTTGCTATAATATTTTTGATAGTTACTGCGAAAAACGCTAAAATTTAAATAAAATTTTAAAACTCAGTGTTGGTCTCCCCAAAACTTTCTCGATAATCTGTGATAAATGTTACCTCTGAGTATGACTTGCATGACTATAGCTACAAAAAATTAACCTTTAACTTGGATTGAACATTTCTATAGAATCTTTTGTCTCCTTGGCATATTATTTGATGATTAATCCTTGGTAAATAAATGTGGTTTAGATTCGAAAATTTTTATTTAATTTTAGATCATTTTAATATGCCTATACTCCTCCCGTAGGTCTAAACAATAAGCTGACCAAGTTTCATCGCATTAAGATGAATGGTTTAGGAAGAAATAAGAGACATACTGACAGACATTCATTTTTATTTATATAGATAAACATATATGATAGCCGTAAAGCATGGACTTTTTATGTGAAATTGAACAGACAACTATTTAATTTGTTTTATTACTAAAGAACATCTCTCTTATATGAATTCATACAAAATTTTAAAAAGTTTTCGTTGTTTTAAGATACTGAATTTTACTTCATTAATTTCAATTTATAAATGATGTCAATAATTACAAAAACTTTCATTCATTTTGTACGTTGACCTTTCTGAAAGCCATTAACGATCGCTGATACTGCCTAAGAGCATCAATGTGTGTTTTATTCCCCTTACATATATCTAAGCACGCCCTGAGGATCTATCTATTCAGCTGAACGGATGGTAACTTTTGCAGAAGCGTTTCGTCTCAGTAATTGCTTTTCTTTTTCCTTTCCCCTTAACGATCTTGTATTACGGATGAATCGACTTCCAAAGAAGGCGGCTTAGATAGTTTTTTTTTTTCACATCGGATGCATTAATCAAAGTTTGAGATACAACTTCATTGAATTCAAATAAAGTTCTAAAATTGTGTGGCATAGGATAATCAGAGCATCGTTATGTCTTATTCATTGACAGAATTAATCTATGACTGTCTATTTTATGCTCCGTTTCATGAAGATACTTGAAGTGGCTAAAATTAATAAGATATTCAAGTATAAGGTAAAGTTTTTGAAGAACAGCAATTTTTAATTTCTTCTAAGTATAAAATGAAATAGCTTGAAATCATTCAATAATAAGAGATTACAAGCGTTTTAAAATTTTAATTTTATTAAAAGTATACTGGTTTCTTTTTTAACAATATTTATTGATTACACACTAATTTGCACATTTATTGATTCAACATACTATTTCTAAGAAAATTATTCATATTTAGATACCTCATTGCATTTATCAAGATTCAGTATTATCATGTTCTTCAGTGAGTGTCTAAGGAAAGGTTTGCCATTTTGGATCATAGAGAACGACGGTTTATTCCATAAATATTTCAGAAAACATAGAGAAAACTAGCAATTAAACTAAAAATTAAAGACATACAATCAGATAACAGATCTAAAATTACAACACGACAAAACCAACTGCTCTCAGCCTAATCGCAATGCAATGAATACTCCCGAAAAGGAATTTCTACAGCATGTAGCATCTCGTTAAATGTGATTTTCTGGCAAGGCAAAATGTCACGCTGAATTTTCTAGAACACACTTTAGATCTTGGTTCCTTGTAGAAATCTGGTCAAATTTCCAGAATCTTTACTTTTTCCCCAAATTATTTTCGCCTCCAAAGTCAAGAATCAATGTCTCATTCCGTCCTTATACACATTTATGGCTTTTAAATGTCATTTCAAAAAATATAAGAAATTACTTGAATATGATAGAGTGCATTGTGAATTGGCTGGGAATAGAACTCTTTAGGTTTAGAAGGAGCGTAACATGACCATTAGTCCAAAAGTGATCATCCATTTTCAGTGGCTGTTACTGGCTTAATAAGATATCACCACAGACTCCTCCACCAATGAGTCGGAAGTGAGACATTGAGATGAAGTGAGTGTTGGTGAGTGGTAATTTATATCGTTGGTTGTTAAATGAGTGGTGACCTATGTAGCTGTAGCATCTAGTGTGCCTTACCCATTTTTGTAGCTCCAAGCATTATGGCTATATTAAATGTATGCATGCGGGAGATGTTGGATCAAGTGAATCTGACGACTTTATTTGTGGGTAGGTGATGCAATGACAGCTGTATGAATGTTAAAGGTTCATCGTCCGAGGACACCAATGAGGAACCAGAAATTGTTTCGGAATATAAGCTGGGACCTTTGTGTTAGAAGCCGCTAACATATTCCAGTGATCAGACATTTCCAATGGCTGTTACTGAAAATATCAACTTAGCTTATTAAAATATCAACACAGCATTGTAATCATTTAACACAATTGTATATTTACATTATGGCTTGAAATTTTGTATAAATGTTTAATAATAAAACATGTCATCGTTCACAATACAAAAAGTTATATGCGAAATTGCATTTGATTGAAATTCACTGATAAAAACACCTATATATCGATAGCAAATGTTGAGTCATCTATGACAAAACAAATCTAGATAACTATTTAACTTTTAATTTAATAAAAATTAGCATATTTAAAAGGATTTATCAACCAATAACAATATCCAATAAAACCTTGAATGGTAATATATACATATATAGGAAGATATTCGCTTTCTTTTGGGTATTTTGGATAAATGAATAGCAGGTGTGGTATCGTATAGACAAGCACAATATTCTTTCTTCTTCACACAGGCGTCGTCTTTATCCACTTATTGACTTTTTATTGTAATGTATTGCCTCTTACCTCGGGCAGTTTGTTTTCCGTTATTAATCATTCCGCATAATACGGCTTTTAGTTAACAGTAATGCACCTAAGCCCATAATGCGTCTTTTATTTTTCCCGTCTTTTTGTTAAGCAAAATATTTTCAAAATGAATTTATAACTTTTCTAGATCATTTATTGCATTTAAGCCCACAAAAAATATTGAAAAATTTGGATGAAAAAATTTAAGGTCCAAGTTTATTAATTTTGAAAGCTTTAGAAATTAAAAGAAACATTAGAAATATTGCGTAGTTACTGAAGCAGATACAGTTTTACTTGCTTCTTGCAATCTCTCTTCTGCATAGATTCACGCAAGTGAACACAAATTCACATTCTGTGTCTTTCGAAGTGTGTTGCTGTGTTCTTTCTGCCCCTAAAGCTCTCTTTATCAATTTTAAATTATTTAATTTTATTAAATTTTTATATATTTTGACAAATTGATACAACAAAATTCTTAATTAAGGATCAATTTCTAAAAATTTGATTTGAATATATCGCTTGTAAAAAAACTGCAGCTGCAGTTTAAGAGTAGTTTCAAACAAAACAATTTAAAAAAACGTCAAATTTCTGTTACTTCAATGCAAATATCATTTAAAGAATGGAGTAGTTTTCAGAATTATAAATATTCGATTTTTCAAAATTAAAAAAATGGCATCAAATAGAACTTGCCAATTGTAATAAATTAGTGATGCTACTAAAATAACGATCCAAATTTAATTTTAACAATATTTTACTTTTAATAAATTAAATTTAATGTCGTTTATGTTTAAATAAAAACAAAATTTAAATTATTTTCTAAATACTTCAAAAAAAAATCTTTGTGTGCGAATTACTTCTAGGAAACTCTTTATCTTGCCTAAATGAAATTTTATTTTCAATGCAAAAGCTAAGAAAAAAATCCAAGTAATTATTGTGTTTTTAAATGAAGTATCACAATAAACTATGTTTACACTTAGAGCAAAGATAAGTTATGGCAGGGAAAAATGCTTTAAACGAAAGTCATATTAGATGATTAATGGGGAAAGCACGACCGAAAGAATTCTATCCCTAATTTATTGCTAAGAAATTTGTTAGCTTAAAACTTTCTAAACTCATATCAAATGTTTGGGGCAGTAAGTCAGTAGTCACATTTTTCTTCACTATTCAGTAAAGCAAATAAATAGCAGTGGCGTAGCGCGAGATACAAATGGAGGGAGATTTATATACACCAGGCATCATGGAAGAAAAACGTTACAGCACTTGTGTTACTTTTTAAAACGAATTCTAATAAAGGGACAAAAGTTTGGGAATGTTCTTCAAAAAATTTCATATGTTTTCAATAAATATGTTTGTGAATTATTAACCGTATGTTCTTGAAGAATATCAGTTACAAGAGGAAACTATTACACTCCTGTCCATAAATTAAGGATAATTCAAGTTCAGGAGAGAAAAAAAAGTCAGAAACAAAGCAAATGCAACTTGGTTATAGGCTATTTATTAAAGAAAAGGTACAGAGTAGAGAGGATGCTATATTTTTGATATCATAAGCAAAAATTGTGATTTGCCTCGAGCAAATCACAATTTTTCCAAAACCCAATTTAAAAAAAAAACGATATTACATTGTTGATGCGATGGTTAACATATAGTATGTCTCCCATAGAATGCAATAGAGTCCATAAAACGCCTAGGCATGCTATCAAATTATCGATCTGATCTTGGGGAATATTACGTGACTCATCAAGCAATGCTTTCCGAGGTTCCGGTAGACATGTAGGAGGTACTTAACTGGCTGCTACTTCTCGGCCAAGCATGTCCTACATATGCTTTACTGGATTCAAGTTCGGTGAGAATGATCAACTTGAACAAACAGGGCAGTTCTGTAACCCAAAATAATTCCACCCAAAACCAGCATCCTGCACAATCGTAGCGGTGTCGTTCAATGATGCTCTCTTAGTGATAACGCTTGTCTGGTGCTCTCCACATAAAAGTTCGTCGAGAATCAGATTGCAAGCTCACCCTGACTAATCGGAAATCAGAATACAAGCCTACTGTTACGGTGTTCACAATGCTTGCTCTCTATTTCAGGCCAGCCGCAGGAAACAGTGATTTAAACACATATGAGGGCCTGCTACACACTACCAAACTGCCTTAAGCGTGTGTACACGATCTGTTTTGAAACTGTCGTACCAGTAGCTGAAGACAGGTGACGAGACCGGTTGGTCTGATGCTGTGCGCCCCCTGTTCCTTTTGATTTTAACTGCCAAGTACC
Source organism: Argiope trifasciata (assembly GCA_026543055.1). Taxonomy (NCBI): domain Eukaryota; kingdom Metazoa; phylum Arthropoda; class Arachnida; order Araneae; family Araneidae; genus Argiope; species Argiope trifasciata. Next base: position 57,214 of record JAPMOQ010058410.1, on the reverse strand, counting down.
GGTCCTCATTCGAAGTTGTAACTCAGAGGTGACCTTTGCTGTAACGTCTGCTCACATTACGATCATCTTGGAATCGTTCCCAAAGCCTGGAAATGGCACTCTGAGTGATTCCAAGTTCATTGGTATTTCTAGCTGGGTTGGTACTTCTAGCTAGTTCCAATTCTACTTTCCAGAACACCGATAATTCCACCATGTAAAAACTCATTCAAATGCGTCCTTCGTATCATAATTACGTGGTTATTGTGCTGAAAGGCTTATAAATCGCTTGAGAATAATTTTACTTCTTTGCCTGCATTCCTTATAAATTACTCTCTTACACTCCCGCCATTGTGACGTACTATCGGTGTCATTTGGTGGTTTCCTGCAATTTGCTATGACTTTTGAAGATGTGTGTCGTCACTTTATGGGTTATATATGTATTTTAGATTTCAAGTTTCATGGTATTCTGAATCATCCGTAATTTATGGACGTGGAATATATGGTATTTCGGAGAGATATTTATTATTGGGACACAGTAAATAGAAAAACAACAGAGCAATAAATACGTTTTGGGAAACTTTTTCTCAGGTCGATTGAAATCAAATTTTTACACTGTCAGAAAATTGCGTGTATTTAAGGCACTGCTTTTTTTAAGTTATCATGCTTACAAGCTTGTAAAAGTATAGATCGACAAACGGTGAATCTCTAGATATTTGATCGAAATTCCTTTCAGATTTAAAAAATATTCACACTTTAAATGCTAAATTTTTTTCTACCAAATCTTATACATCTATTTCACTATGATTTGTGGTTAAATTTTTATCTTATATTCTGACAGACGCATAAGCAGATTTCTTCAGGGTGGATTTGGTTCAAAATTTCAATGAAACATACAAATTTGTTGTTAACCTCTTAAACGGCAGATTTTAACTCCCAATCAAATGTCACATTTTATTTTAGAAACTTATAGTTGTTTTTTTCCTTAAAGGAGAAAAAAGTACGCATGGAATACCTAAACATATTCAAATGACTTTTGTCTCATTAAACAATTGCTACTTTAACCTAAATTCAAATTTTAATATCAAACATTCACTTATTTGATGTACTAGCCCGACTTACCATTTCTAAACAAGTTTATAATATCATGTTAAGAATTTCATTCGTATAGCTGAAAAACTGTCTTGCGCACCAATCTCCACAGAAAAAAACACAATTTCAAAAAACGTATTGTTTTCCTATTGAAAGAAACTGCTCAAACTCCCGATTGTTATTTTTTTTATTATTATTATTATACTTTGTCTTTGTATATTTCTTATAAAATGAAGTGAAAAATAAAATATTATTTCGGATGTCACTAGATCACTTCATTATCACACTAATCACTCATTACACTAATGACAAATTTTGTGACACATTTTTTAAGCACATACAAATGCCTGAAGACAAATTTGTGGTTTTATTTAGGGTTTATACAAAAACAGACTTTTAGAAAAACTGATTTTCGAATTCACTATTTTCTCTAAGTTATATAAAAAACAAAAAATAACGAAATCGATATCAAAGTCTCACACTCTCTCTCTCTCTGTATATATATACGGTAGCTAAGTACTGTTCTTCCTTTGGACAAGCATTCATGAAATTGAAAATACTTTTTCAATATTGAGCTACTCAGCTTAGTTTTATAATTTTCATGGACTCAAATAACAAATCTAAGATTTATTCGTTGCCTCAAATAATAAAAAGTCAGCTATCAGTGTCTTTGGATTTGTAAGCTTTTCTTCAGAGTCTTCCAAGAAACATGGATTTATTTTTCCATGGCATCTTTTAAAAAGGCATTAGTCTGATGAGTGGTTTCTCTTATTTGTTCTTCGACCGAATCGGTTTCCACATAAGGATTTGGAAATATACCAGACAATATTTTTCCAGATTATTTAATAATTTCGGTTTTTGACGCTAAAGAAAGAAACAAGATTACTTCGTTGAGCTAGAAATTTTTTGGGGATTTTGTAGAAGATTTGTTGATTCTACTTGTCTTATATTTCGGATTCGTTCTATTAAACCATATAATAATTTGAAACTTATTTCAGTGTTCAAATTTTTTAGTTCATTTAACAGAAGTTGAAATATACCTTCATTTGTTTATGAATTCGAATCTAATCGCCTTAAGCCCTCAGCTGCTAGACAAATTCTTCAATAAAATTCTTTTTTTTTTTTTTTTTTTTTTTTGAAAATTTGTTTGCCCAAGTGTTTTGAAAAACCTGTTTATTAACATTAAAAACTCGTTTTCGAATGCGACAAACTTACTTTAAAGACCCAGATTTAAAAAGCCTTCAAATCCTAATTTCATCCATCGAAAAATTAAGTATTAAATGTGCGTAAATAATCTGTCTGAAAAAATGTCAATAATAGCATAAAAAATAAACAAAGCTACTATGGAAAAAGTTAAATCTTTCACGCAACATTTCTTTTTTCAAATGGCAACTTTGTTTCCTTGAATTTTCTCAATTCGTCGGTTGCTCACCACTTTAAATAAAACTTAGTATTTTTCATGAAAATAGAAAGTTTTATTTCTAAAGCTAAAATAAACTACCATTAACTTTTAATATTTTACGAAGAATCCCAAACATATTTTCCTTTATAGTTTTACGGATATGATCAATTTATTTTGGATCTAAACATCATATAAATGCAAAAAATATATATTTTTAGTTATTAATGATATTACTACTATATACCTACTAATAGGAAAGAAGAAATTCGGTTACTTTGGAGCTAATAGGTTAAAGCACTGTAGATTTTCATGTCTTAAGAAATACCATAATAATGAGGAAAATTATTAAACTCCATCCCACTGTGAAATACAATTACTCCTTAAACTCTTCTAAATTTTGAATACAAAATTTCAGATACATTCCATTAAATTGCATATGATAGCTCATTACGATATATAGAATTCTTTATTATAATTATATACAAACGTTTCGTAACATTTTGTCAAAATATTGTAATAAAACAGCTAATCAAAATGAAAGTCTTTTTGAAATTAGGAACTTGAAGCTACCTATCCAGATTTCAAAATTGAAATTTCTAATGATAAAACAATAGTTGATATTAGCAATAAAAGAGATGAATTGATTTTAAATAATTGAAATCTGTCATTATCTTTATAATATTTACTCTATAATTTTCAAAAAAAATTAATTTTCACAATTTAAGTGGATTCACAGAATTTGCAATTACAAAATTTCCTATATAAAAGCAACAGATAATTTTATTTAAAATTTAACTAATAATGAATTTTTCCAAAACTACTGCAACATTGATATTTTAATGTTAAAAAAAACTGAGAAATTACCCATTACTGATGGAGCTTAGATTTAAGACATATAGAATGATCGTGAACAAATCAATTTGAATTTTTAAGAAATATCTAGATCTTCCCAGATCTTATATAAACAATTCATAGCATTTTAAATAAAGGAATCCCCAAGAATGGATAAAATATTGCGGTTGGGATTTGAGCCATGAATCAACCATAAAGCAATGAGATGCTGTGACGATTAAACCCCGATGATGGTCGATTGTTCTAATTTATGGGACAATTGCAATAAATATATTGCAATAATCTATATAAATAAAAATGAATGTTTGTCTGTATGTCTTTTATGCTCTGCCGTGCCGCTCATCCGATTGCGATGAAATTTCGAATACTTATTACTTGCACTTATTTTTTTTTTTATTGATGATGGAAAAAAATATTTCCAACCAAATCTTGAATATTTAAGTCAATAAAATAGAATGGATATTATTTATGCTTCTCCTTTATTTATCTTTCACTATAATTGAATCTATTCCTTTCCGAAAGAAAATAAGTTTGATTCTTTTTTTTATTCGGAAATAAATATTATTTTCTTGTATCATTCCTTTCTAAACAAAACAGTTATTATAAATTTCAAGTGATATTTCCAAAATTATTTCTTTTGAGGCAGCAACGCACCGGATACCAGCTAATAAGCAGTAAATTTAACAGGAATATCTGTTAAAGAAAAGAAATTCTTAGTTTCCATAAATAAAAATCATGGTTTTAATACTTTTCACTTAATTCTATTTCTTATACTAAAATTATGACCAGTCTTCTGTATATTTATCTGTATTCCACCAGAATAAATATTACGTACATGAGATTTTACCAGATAAATCAGAATGTTTACCCCTTCTTGCGGGCTAAATAATGCTCTGAAGCTGAATTAATTCCTACCAGTAACTAAATGTACCTCTTATGTGAAGGTCAAGCCCAAGGTGATTAATATAGTTGTTTTCATAGTAGTTTTAGAGTAAATTTTCTTATTTTTCTGTAGTCTACGGACATGACATCGGTTATTCAAATCTTTCTGGATACTTATTCAAGGCGGTCATAACATCGTCTCCGAATAACATCGAAGCCAAAAAGAAACAAGTGCGTATTTTTATGCTTATTTTCTGTTAAGGTATCAGACTACGTTAAAAACAATGGTACATTGGCGAATGTTTTTTTATTGTTATTTCGTGTAGTTCAGACTTTCCTCTTTCCAAAACGATTTACCGTTTCTAGGAAAAGGAACGCCTGATTATCACCAAGAACACATATTTTCCAGTTAAAATGTGTTTTTAACTTCAATTTTCTCAAAACTTTATTTTTCCTAAAAATTCTCCTCCATTAGCATGATATCCCAAAAACTAATAGAGATATTTACATAAGAATTTCAGCTTGTGTTTCAAATAATATGGGCAATGAAATGAATCAAATATTTTATTGTGGTGAAACCCTTTTTTCATTCATAGGTGTTTTTAGAAAAATTAAGTTACAAATTTATGAAAAAAATGCATGTATATGTATATTTTTATTCATAACTTCTTTACATCTCAGAATTTTTCTTAGAATTTGGTTTATTTCATTCATCATTATATTCTATAATTTGTGTACAAAGAAAAATAGCATTACTGCATTGCAATTTTGTATAGAAAATTAACCGTTTTAATTAATTTTTATTAAAATTTACTGTGATTTTCCTATTTTCTCAAATATATTATATTTTCAAATAATTTTGTTGTATCTATAGTAATTTGTATTATGATAGACAATACATCTCAGAACCATAGTTTTAATTAGTTTTTTAAATTCAATTTTTCAAAAATTTTCCTTTGATGCTAGTCGAATACCTTAAATCAATAATACAGG
>JAPMOQ010058410.1:24750-37017 GCA_026543055.1 Argiope trifasciata | reverse complement strand
TTGTTTGATTTTAGTATTCTCTGAATTTGCTAATTAAAGAACTGATATTTTTAGTTCTGTACTTTATTAAAATAGTTTAATTACACAAAATTCCAACCGAATTTTTGTAAAAAAAAATTAACTGTTACTGTAAACATTATGATTCACTATATTCTGTACAAAGGCAGGAAGAAAAAGGGCTCTTCTCTAAACTACAGCAACCAAATTTTTCATTAAACTTTTATCCTTAATGAGAAACACATACCCATAAAAAAGACCCTCGGAAGAAGTTTAATTGCTTTTCTGTTTAACAACGTTTTAAGATTAATTTCTTTGATAAAATGCTAATGAATTTTTAAACCATGGTTTTTTTATTCGGTATTAAAACAAACTTTTTTTACTACCCAGACTTCCTTCCCAGGATAGCAAAGAATAAAAACTCGTAAAAAATGTCGTTGATAATTTTTTATAATGTTTAAACTTATGGTTTTTATAATGTCTTGAGAAAAAAATTGTGAAACAGGTTTAAGTGGTTTTCAGACAAAGGAAGTTATTTTCTTTACAATCGATGAAGTGCAAAGCTTCTTTTGAAATAATAGTTTTTTTATGTAAAAAATAAAAACAAAAGACAAAATAATATATCATTAAGTATTTTCTCATGGGACACATTTCATGAATATTGATTTTCTTCCTAATAGTTTTTACTAGACTTGATTATAAAATTAGGAGCCGTACAAAAACATTCTTTGTTGCAATTTTTCTGAGAAAATTATGCTTTCAAATTTTTTTGAATATTTTTCATGCATATTAAAATGTCTTGGGAATCAAAACGTACTTATTTAAGAAACCATAAAACATTTATTTACAGATTCAATACAAATTAGCATAAAAAATAAACAATTAAGAAAGTATTAAAACTTAGTGATGTAATTTATCATAAATCAGGCAAAATATCAAAATCCGTCCTTTAAAATCAACGATTCTGTCGTCAATCTAAAAAAAAAAATTGTGCTTTCAATTTGTTTGCGTGTTTTTCCTGTGTATTAAAATGTCTTGGGAATCAAAGTGTACTTCATAAAGCATTTATTTACAGACACAATACAAATTTGCATAAAAAATAAAAAGATTAAGAAAAAATCAAAACATAGCTGATGTCATTTATCATAATTAAATCAGGCAAAATATTTGCTCAAAATCGGTCCTTTAAATTCAACGATTTTGTTATCAGCCAATAAAAATTTCTGTTTTCTTTGCTCTCCTACAAAAATAAACCATACCTGTATGAATGGAATTCTAATGACACTATTTCTAGTAAATATATAAAAATATATTCTAAATATTATTTTGGTTAAATTCTGTGAAATTTGTCTTAACTTCCAATTCCAAATAATGAATCCTATATAATGAACATATGACATTCGCTAAGAACGTCGTGACAATTTAATTTTGCGCAACCATTAGGACACTACGCCAGTTTATCAGTTAGTTTATAGTTCTTTGCTTGATGAATGTGCATTTACTGCATCTTAGGGCTGTGGTATATTCACCGTGGATTCTATTATGAATTGATTTACTTTCACGGAGATCTTGATCCACAGAATAATATTTTATTCTTTATAATTCTATGTAATCTTCTGCAATAAATTCTTTTAGACTTGTTTGAAAATAATTGGCTTAGGTTTATGAAACATACAATAAGTTATAAAGATGTGACATATTTTTGAAGAAATTCTTAAACTTAATGCCTAATTCTAATTTTTTAAAATTTAAAATATTTCCAATATTTTACATTTTTTAAAGATTTTTTTGCATTTTTTTAAAATTATCCAGGAAAAATAAATGTAAGCAACAAAACTTTGCTTTTATTGGCAATTTAATTTTTTAAAATTATTTTCTATAACTTTTTTATGCATAGATATCTAATCTTAAAAGAATATATATATTTACATTTGAATACAGCTTGGTTTTAAGTTAGAATCATCAAAATTTTACACCTTCCTTTTTCAACACCACAACACATTGACTACACATGTTTTAATGATATTTTATTCACATATAAGCATTTATATAAGATTTAAAATGTTAAGAAAGGAAATTTTATAATTATATTTAATGCCTATTTGAAAGTTAATCAAGTTTTAAAAAATTAATTCTTGAATCTGGAGTGAAGAATTAAATGTAGAACTTTCTAAAAAGCACGATTAAATAGTTTCACACCATTTTTAGTGACAAAGTTATACTCGAAAGTCTTGTGGCAAAATACAATCAAGTTTTAAAGAATGTATTCTACATTTTTAATATCATATTAAAATTTGACACTGTATAGTTGAGACAAGATCTTGCAATTGTACACTCTTTCAACACATGCATATTGTGCATTTAAGTGGAACGAAAAAATCAGTTTTTAAATTTTAATTTAGAATAACGAGGAAAAGTTGCCTTTGGGTATAGATAAAGTAAATTATGAATATAAAACTTTTTGGAGTATATCTTGAGGTACAGTAATGACGTTGTAAAATTGAAATTTTTGCTACATTTTGAAGTTTTTTAAGAAATAATCCGCTTCTGGTTTTTAAATTTGAAATAGGCTAAAAAGTTGCCTTTTAGTATAGATAAAATAAATAAAAATTTAAAAATAAGAGTATATCCTTTTGTGCAACAAAAACGTAAAATGTTCATAAAAGCCCGCTTTTTGAAATTTTTAAAGAAATTTTGCTTGCCTTGATTTCGAAAAAAAAGCTTTCATTAGGCATTGTCATATGATTAAAAATATAAAAATAGTTGCACTATTGCAATGGCATAACTCGAATCGGTTGTTATGGAAATAAGGAGAGATTTATCTGCTTCTGGTGACAAGGAAAAAGCTGGATTCAAATCAGGAGCTTTGCAGAGTTCAGTTGAGTTGGCGTCTTCCTTCCGTTTATTGTGCAAGTGATTAACTTAACTGATTCGTTAGTTTGTGCTTGTCTACTTCGCTATAAGCGAAAGACCTATAGTGCTCTATTTTTTGAAAATCTAGTGATTTGCTTGAAGTTGAACACGGTACTGACGAATCTAGTGTCACTGTTATATTAGACATAACCTCAAAATTGCTTCAGGGAAGGATCTTTCTGTAAGCGAAATGCGTGACACTATAGTTCACAAAATAGAACAAATATGATAAACAGCTATGATTCACGTTGCTTCTAGCAAAAGAATTTCAAAAATGGTAAAAAAAATTTAAGCTAATGTAGTGATTGGATTTTCGAATCGTTAAGAAATAAGCGTTCATAGATGGCGCTAGTTTACAGTGATTGGATTTTGAAGCGTTATTAAATAAATGCTCATAGATGGCGCTAGGCAACTAGTGCGAGTGTAATTGAAAAGGTGAGATTATTCGAGTGTTAGTTCTTGGAGAAGGAGTCTCTGAGCAGAGTAACTCCAACGAATCTGAAATAAATTTGTTAAGATTTCTATTTGACTACTCATTTTTAAACACCCACGAACCAGCCAAGACAGCTAAAATACAGGAATTTTTTAAAGTCTAAAATAATAAAAATTAAAAATTTCAATTTCAACCTTACAAGATTTAGAGAAGAAGCTAGGCATTCTTTGATATTGATAACTTGCATTTTAAAAATCTCAATTATGGAATAAAAGGTTTCAAACGTCAATGCTCTAATAGAAAAATAGTTATAGATAATACTGACATTGCTACCACAAGTGTTTTAAGGAAGAAATACTCAAGAAAGAGAAAATATCTGCAGAGAATAGTTAGAGTTAGTCAAAAATCGCAAGAGAAGGATACATAAGTACAAAAATTGACTTACATGTTAGTTTGCCAAAATTTAATTTAAAAAAGATTTTTTATGTGGAATGAAGTAGGAACATTCATTTTAAAAGCGTAACATTTGTAATCATTTAGGATATAGAAGTAAGAAATTCAAAATTGGACGTAAAAAATATTTTTGTAATTAATATTTTTTCCAACTATAATGCCCATTTAATTTTAAATCATTTTTTGTAATAGTATACGAATCAAAAATTCATAAAAATATTTTATCAAAGCTCATAATTTTTCATTTTTTATTCCATCATTTTTTGTCTACTTTGAAAAAAGAATAATATTTTGCAGTCACGTGAAATTTCAGACATTTGATATCAGAGATACGAGCCAAAAGTAATTTATTTAGTCTGCAGTCTGTCTCACACTATTCAATTGGATGCCTACAGACGCTTTTATAGCCAAGATTTTATTAACTCCAGGACTGAAAGCATAGTGAGTTTGAAATTTTTGCGACACCTATTTTTGGTGCTTCCAACTCAATCAGTCGCAAAATAAGCCGGTATTTATGAGTCTACAGAAGTGATGTAATCTGATTTTATGAATTTGTATCCATGATGATCTTAATTCTTTTCGAAGGCCATAGGAAGCCATGTAGTTAGTTAGGAAAAATTCTGACATCCACCCCTTGCAGAAAAAAGTTAAAATTAAAAACGACAAAATCGCTAGTTATAAAAATATTTCATAATAACGAGCAATTATATTAACATAATTAAATTCGAAATATTTGAAACTATATATATAATTGTGAATTGTGACGTCCATAATTGTGAAAGTGTGGATGGTGCAGGAGTTTTCGCAAGAACGAACCTTTCGATGATGTCCCATAAATGCTCGATGGGATTCATATCGGGTGGTCTAGGTGGCCAGATCATGCACTGGAATTGTCCGCAATGTTCTTCAAACCAATCGCGAACAGTTCTGGCCCGGTGACATGGCGCATTGTCATCCATAAAAATCCCATCGTTGTGTGGGTACGTGAAGTCCATGAATGGCTGCAAGTGATCTGCAAGCAGCTGAACATAACCATTTCCTGTCAATGATCGGTTCATTTGCACCAGAGGACCGAGTCCATGCAATGTAAAAACAGCCCACACCATTATGCAGCCACCACCAGCTTGAACTGTGCCTTGCTGCAGTTTGGGTCCATGGCTTCGTGGGGTCTGCGCCACACTCGAACTCTACCATCAGCTCGTAAAACTACGTACTAACAACTTCACTATGTAACTAACGTACTAAACTACTTCAAACTACGTACCAACAACTGAAATCGTGACTCATCTAACTACGCCACGGTTTTCCACTGGTCTAGGGACCAGTCGATATGCTCACGAGCCCAGGAGAGTCGCTGCAGGCGATGTCGTGTTGTCAGTAACGGCACTCGAGTCGTTCTTCTGCTGTCATAGCCCAAGGAAGACAAATTTCACCGCACAGCCCTATCGGACACGTCCCTCGTACGTCCCACATTGATTCCTGCAGTTATTTGACGAAGTGTTGCGTGTCTATTAACACTGACCATTCTACACAGACGTCGGCGGTCTCGGTCGTTAAGTGCGGGTGGTCGCCCACTGCGCTGTCCATGATGGGATGTGATGCCTGAAATTTCATACTCTCGGCACACTCTTGATACTGTGGATCTCGGAATGTTGAATTCACTAACGATATCCGCAATGGAATGACCCATGCGTCTAGCTCCAACTAACATTCCACGTTCAAAGTCTGTTAATTCTCGTCGTGGCGCCATAAATCACGAAAAACCTGTTCACATGAATAACTTAAACACAAATGAAAGCTCTTGAAAACGAACTGCGCATTTATTTTTTTTTGCTGCGATACTACTTCCATTTGTATATTTGCATATTGCTATCCCATGACTTTTGTCACTTCAGTGTATATACAGTTTATTCTTCAAGTCGATTCATCTCCATTCTTTATCTAAAATTATTTTCACCCGTTGAGATCCGGGAAGCCATATATATTCTGAACATTTTAAAGAATTAAAAAGTATTAATCTGTCAAACTAATCAATCTAACGATAGAATCTAAACATAGAATTCAAATAAAGGACATTGTTCGAACCTAATTCAAAATTCAGAAATTCTTAGGCTTATTCTAGATGGATTACTGATGACTATGTATGTTTTGTGGTGACATCTTAATAAGCCAGTAACGACCACTAAACATTGGTGGCCCTTTTTGTATAGTGGATAAGCTACTAGCCTTCAAACCCGAACATCGCGGGTTCGATCCTTGGCGGAATTCAACCTACGTATTGGAACTATTCTGCCAACACCCACGCCAAAGTTTAGAAATAGTAGATGAGAGAATTCATTTTGATTTTTTTATTAACTCGTTTTCTTCTTTATCTTCTTGTTCCTGCAAATATTTTAATCTATATTAAACTAATATTTCAAAAAGATGGAGATTTCAAAATAACCCAAATTCTAGATGATAAGGTAATATTAATATGAATTGATTAAATTCGTTTGTTAACTGCAGACGGCGCCATACCAAGTAGTTATCACATTGGATAATTAACTTTAAATCTATAACAAAATTTCCCATTCACAAAGCTAAAAAGCAACAAACAATTATTTAAATAAAAATACGATATTGTGCCACGATATTGAAACGTGTTAAAATATATATAAGTAACAATTTCCTTTAGACCCACACAAATTGGTTAGAAATTTACTTATCAAGGTTAGTCTCAACAATTATTTTAAAAATACGGTATGATAAAAAAATTATTAATTATGTCTTTAAAATTAACTATCGAAATGAAATTCTTAATTTATTTAAACTTAATTGTTATTTCCTTCATAGAATATATTAGCAAAATTACTTGAATTCCAAAACTCTAAATATACTATTCCATTTAAACTTGAATATCTGATTGCTTAAGTAGAAGTTTTATTTTTCGATTAAATAATATCACATACACCTTAGTGAGAAGTTATTAATTTCACAAAGTGAAAACACTTAACAATATATAAATAAGAAAATAGAAATTTAAATCACAGCATTCTTTATAAGCCAAGAGTATAAAATTATGGTAAACATTTTGATAGACTCGTTATATTAGCATTAATTAGATGTGAAGTACATAAAGGCTGAATAAATCTATTATGATTTTCAAAACCTATCTTCATGGAAATTTCGTTTTTATACCTTGTCGTTTGTAATAAAAGTTTCATTGTCTCTTTAAAGTGTAATTAATTTTCGTTTAATTACATTAGAGATTTAATTATTATTCAAGAGTTATTCATTATTCAAGTTGTCGCCAAAACATAATTATATACTCCTTCATTGAACAATTTTTTCCCAAGTACTTCTGCTGCGGAAAGTACCTTTGTTTTCATTAACGGTTTATTAAAAATACGAATCTTCTTTCTCTAACCATCACTTTAATGCCAAAATTCCTTTTCCTTTAATATCAAAATCTTTTTAAACACTTTAGAAACTTTCTAAATGTATATTATTCTTCAAATAACTAAGAAGAAAGTTAATTCAACCCTTTACGTTAAATAAACTGTTATTTTTAAACTGAATAATATCCTTAAATGTAATCAATCACTTGATTAATGACGGTATTATATTGAAAATATTTCAATTATGATTGTGATTATTTACATTCGAATTAATTTTTGGAACTGAAATTATTACATAAGTAGCCATAATTATTAATAAGTTAATAAGTATTACATATGTAAGAAGTATTATTACATAAGTACATAATAAAAATATATTACATGAGCAATTCATTTTCGTTACAATAAGTTGTAACAAAATTTAATCGAAGTTAAGGAAAATCCTGACTTAAATTTTGCCTTTTAAAACTGATGACTGACATATATCATATTCATACAAAAGCTGTCCCTATGAGTAAATAAACTAGCGTTTCTGATAACAGTTTATTCTCTAATTATAAGGGGAAAAAAATGCATAACGAATTAGAATTTCGAATTTATTAGTTTCAATTCCAAATGTTTTTTTCGGCCCCTTATTACCCAATATACTTTTTTTTTTACTTTCCCATATATAAAGCATTTAATGAGAAAGTACTGCAATCTTCAAAAACAACATCGACGTTCGGAATTTAACGAGTTTTCTTTTTTCAGACAACCCTGAGTTCGAAAACTACATCTTTAGTATTATGTCTGAGCTCAGTGGAAAAAGTTCGGGTTATGATTGATCTTCACAACAAATTGTAAATTTCTATCAAAAATTTCAAAATTTAGACAGAGGAAGATTGTCTCTCCGATTATAAGACAAAATGACATTTTCCAAATGAAGACAGCTGGATAGATACAATTTGATATACAAATATAATATCTAAGATATAGATATGTATCAAATCCACCAAAGGTTTGATTGTCGATCTGTATTTTTGCATGATTGTAAAAAGCCACAATTCAAACATATAAAAATAAAAGATAAAGGAATTTTAATTCATAGTTTCAGCATTTAAAGAGTATATTAGTATCCAGTTTCTAATTAAGCCTACAGAAGGTATATACTCTATTAATTAATATAATATTGTAAGATAATGTTATGCTCTGAGATATAAACAAAACAAAAGAAAAATACAGCAGTAAAGGAAAAATATCAACATACCTTTATTTTTAATCAGCACTCATTACGCCAAATATATGATGTTATAAGAGTAAATTTATAAAATAATATTGTCATTGTGTATTTAATTATCATAAGCACCCATTGCAGAATCTTTTTTTCATAATATTGTTGAAGATAAAATTCATTATGTTGCTTAAGAGAACGCCCACCTTTTAAAGTTTAACCTTCTTTTATAATGAAAATAAAAAGAAAACATTCATGTCATTAAATTGCATTATTGACATTTTATTCAGTAGATCTCATAAATCCAGCATTCGTTTCATTCTCCAATCTCATACAAAAAGTAAAAATACATTTGCCGAAGAAATACCGAAGACGGAAGGTAGTTCATTATTTAATATCTAAGGAGAGATATCAACTAGGAGAGTAAACTACTTAAGGAGTGAGTTACGTGAGAATCATGCCAATGATTTATTAGGTCCAATAACTATTAATCAGTCTGGAAGAAAATGTGGTGTTAATCGTAAGACACGTTTTACTTTCCCTATCATCGATCAGCTTGTGGGTTTCTCATTTATAGAAATACAAAAAGAAACATCCACATCTTCCACTTTGTGATAATACAATGATAGTGTGTTCACTCCATATCCAGGATACTTCACTTTTTTGCTTATTGCCGATCACGTACTAAAGGATACAATTGTGCATTTTGGATCTTTTCCCATTGACCGATTGAATTGAGAAGGTACTGACGTTCTAATATTCTAAAGATTTGGTCTAAAAATCTCTCCACTTTTATGTCCACATTATGCCACATTTCTGTTTTTTGCAGATTATGTAGTGAAGAAATACAATTGTGAATTTTGAATCTCATCTCATTGACCAATTGAATTTTAACATTTAACACCACATCACACCTCCGTTTCTAGAGCTTATGTGGCCTCTTTACGGTTTGGTATAGATGTAGGTGGACTTTATTAACAAAAGAAAGTACACAACAATAAATTTCAAAGATACAGAAAGATGACTAAATACATGAAATTACAACATAACAAGTGATGATAAATGCTATACTGAACTTCTTGAGTACAAGAAACTGGATGAATGAGCATAGTAATATACAGTATGCATGCAAAAAAGTAAAAAATATTGTGAGGGGGAGGAAAAACAAGTTATGGATAAAGTACGAGCTTATTAAATGGTGCCCTAAGAGACAGTAGAGTTACTCTAATCGAAGCAGCTCGAATTGAAATCTGTCGACGATCTGATATTCTAAAAATTTAGTATAAATATCTCTGGCCTGCACATTATGTCCTATCACGCCCACATTATGCCATATCACATGAACATTACAATCGCGTGCACATTATGTCCATGATCTGATATTCCAAGCATTTTGTATAAATATTTCTCGCCTTTCACGTGCACCTCATTTCTGGGGATTTTTTAAGTAGAATATGTAGTGAAGAGATACGATTGTATATTTTGAATCTCTTCTCATAGACCAAATAAACTGAGAGTCTGTCGATGATCAGATATTCTAAAAATTTGGTATAAATATGTCTGGACATTCATATGAACTTCTATATTCTGTAGCATTTTTGCTTATTGCTGAAAACGTACCGAGGAGAAAGCCCATAGTCATTCTCGGCCTGTTCCCATCAACCGACTTCATAGAGGATCTAAGAATGATCTATTAATCTGAAAATTTGGTCAAAACATGTATCTACTAACATCTGCAAGTTCACAATATGGCGTTACTCAATTTATTCAAGATCGTGTTATAAAAATTATGCATTCTAATCCCCCTTGATAGATCAGTTCGGGGATCAATTATTGATGTAAATTCAAAAAATTGTGCTGTTTGATTTGAAGTACAATTTGGTGAAAATATCATAAAATTAAATTGATTATTTTTGCGATGTTTCGACATATTTTTAAAAGCACTTGCATTATATTTGATCTCTCGTACCACTGCTCTCACTTCAACATCAGTAAGTTGTCCTAGTCTCCCTGCTTTCTGAAGATCTTTAATTTGTTTATATTTGAAATATTTGTCAAGAATTTTGTTGACTGTGCAATGGCTACTTTAAATCTTTTTTTTTCTATTTAATGTAAGGATGTACGATCCTCCATCAAGTTTACTGTCAATTTTATCGTTTTTAATGCTATTTGTTTCTCCACCGCAAAAGTCTACAGATTTTCCTTCAATATTACATAAATTGATCCAGAATATACGACTTTAACTTATGTGAAAATCTTATAATTGTGTTAATATCTATAAAATTGAAACGTTTGAAGGAGAAATTCTTATGAGTGTTTACCTTTTTTACGCGAAAAATTTGATGTTTTTAAATTCAATGTGAGTTATTTCTTTATATATTTCTTCTTAACTGAATTTTTATAAGTTACTAGCTGGTACCCGGCACGTTGCTACTGCAGAAGAAATAGTCTTGGAAATGATATTTATTTTCTTGTCAGCAATGAATACATCCATAGAAATTGAAGGATATATAAAGGAGAAGCATAAATAGCATTTATTTTATTTTTATTCTTCGATTCCACAAACAAATATTTATTTTTATTTATTACATTTGTTTATTCTTTTATAATAGTAAAGCTTGTTGTTCATTCAGAATAGCAATGAAAGAAACCATTTATTGTATCTCGTGTTTCCTTTAACATTCTGAAGTTTAATAATAATAATGTCAGTTAAAATATTTTCTTATAAAATTGATTAAACAACGTTATTAAATGTTTAGTTAAAATTTCAAGCATATAGGATTAGTTCCCCTAAAACTTTCTGGCACACTTTCTAATAACACTATTACCTCAGAGAAATACTTACATTGCATTTATGTACAATAGCTACGAAATATTAATATCTGGCTTGAATTTAGCATCTTTACTGAATATGTTGTCTCCTTGGCGGGTTATGCAAATGACCCGCCAAGTAATATATATATATGACTTCATCTATAATCCCTGGTTAATAGATGAAGTAAATATATCTGAAAATATTTTTCATACTAGATGATTGTATTATGCTTATAACCTTTGAGTAAGTGCAAGCAATATGTTGTCAGTTTTATCGGAATCGGATAAGTGGTGCGGCAGTGTGTAGACATAATTCATAGACAAACATTCATTTTTATTTATGTCGATTCAATTCTATTTAATTCTATTTATTTCCGAAAAAATATTCAATTCTATTAAGTAATTAAACGTATATACTTTATGTTATAAGTCGATATTATATTTGTAACATCACATTTTCTAAATCAATCATAGGTGTTTACTTTCTTTTGACTCTCACTGTATTTATCTTATTCACCTCAGTTTTCTGAAATAGCTGTTAACAAATCACAAAAAGGTGATACTACATTGTAACTTGGATTACTTCCAGATTTCTGAGTTCCGTAAAGAATCATAATTTGCTTTACCGTTGGGTTTACTGCAAATTACAGAAACGAAGACAAAAGACTTTCATAGGTTTAAAAATGCTTCGTAAATAAAGGCCTGATAAAAGAAAGAAAGAAGTTATAACAAAGGCTTTTTTCTTTTAAAACTATACAATGATTGATACCCATAGTGATACTGATAGAATTATTCTTATTTTATTGCACCAATTTGTTATTTTTTCAGGTTATTAAGAAATAAAAATAAAAAATGAAACCTACTGTCACAAATTTCAAGTTATCATGTGAGAGTATTATTTTTTAATATTATCATTTGTCGATTAATTTAAGTTATTAACCCGTTTAAACCGGTTTGAAAAAATCGAAACTTTTCTATCATTCTCTCTTTATATATATATATATATATATATATATATGTATATGTAGAGATTTAATCAGGCCATTGCTGTTAAATATTTAGTTTCGCTG
>JAPMOQ010058410.1:0-10190 GCA_026543055.1 Argiope trifasciata | reverse complement strand
ACAGATTAATCAAAATAAATTAGCAATATAAATCAAGTAAAAAGGAATACAACATAATAAAAACTACAACAATCCGGAATGAAAAAGAATCCGGAATGAACAGTTTTTCTAGGATCACTCTCAGGCAAAGATTCAAAATGAGGGATTTTTTCTGTGAGGAATCAGAAAATGTCTAATAGTATTAACCCCTCGTGACCCGAAAATGAAAGCAATGGAGATATACCAATTTTAACAGTAAAAACACAAAATAAATCAACATTAAAGACATCACCAAATAAATCGAAAATATATACACAAATATATGAAATAAAACTGCATAAGAATATACAACCAATTATTAAAATATTCCACCCTATTATTAAGAAAACAAAAAGAGAAAGAATATACCAGCAACAGGTGGAGAAATCTCATCATAGCATTCCAACCACTACTCGATTTTGAATACAGTGCCAAGCAGAGAATAAAGATAAATGGAGGTTCTGAGTGTCATCTATTTTATTTTTAGGATAAAAATTAATATTCATCATTTCTTTTTTTAATTAAAATATTAATATTGCAGAAGTGTTTGAGAAAATCATTATTGTTTAAATTTTTAATAAAATTATGTGTTGCTTTTTTAAATGCAATTTTATTATTAGAAATTGTTTTAACTTTATTAAGCTGTGAGAAAATTAAATTTTTGAAAATTTTAGGGTTAAGATTAGAGTGATAATGACAGAGTTTAATTATTTTAAAGTTGAATTCGCCTCTTTTTTCATAAATACCAACTGTTTTATCATTATCAATTTCGATTCTTAAATCCAGATAAGTAGCTTCAAGATTATTTTTATTAGTTTTGCTAAAAATAGTTCATTACGATAGCAATTTGAAACAAAATTGGTATTCTCAAAGTTAATCAGAATTAATCACCAATAAATATCCCACTATTTATAAAATTATTTCTTCTTTACTTGTTCGAAACCGAAATAATTTTTAGATTCGATTCCAATTTTTAGTTTTGTTTCCATAATTAGTTTCGTTTACTTAATTATATTAATTATACTAATTTACATTTGTTTCATTTAGTTTTTTTTTTGGTTTTTTTTTTGTTTGTTTATTCCGAATTAAATTTGAATTTCGATTCCAACATAATTAGTTTCGGTTTTCCCGGTATAATTTAATTTTTGACGATTCTTTAAGTTGGTTTTAACTATTTAGTGCTTTAATGGTTGATTACTGACATATATATATAACGGTTGATTACTGATATATATGTATATATATATATATATATATATATATCAGTAATCAACCGTTAAAGCACTAAAGGAGGTAACAATAAAATCCACTTTAGGAATGGTCTTTTATTTCAGCATCATCGATTGATTTATAGGGCATCTCTTTAGCTATCAATCAGTCTAGCAGAAATGTGGGCGGTTCTTAAAATGTTCTCTCGTTAGCTTTCCGTGTCTCTAATAAGTGATATTGAAATTATTCAAGAAATAAAATGTCCAAGTCCAATCTGCAATTCAAACTTCTATGTACCTGATACAAGAAACATGAACGGAGTATGTTTCATGCAAATTATTAAAGTGCAATAAAATGAACATTTAATATCTTCGTCTGTTCCAATTTTTCCTGTGTTAAACTCAATGTATCTATTTCTGGTGCTTTTATCATTAAAATGTAACAATTTGTCAGCCTACTTTTTGTTAATTTTTAGTATGTGAATTTATGTATCAAGAAAAAAGTTAATTATCAGAAAATTTGGCCCAGTTTTGAAGTTCAGACTTAGATATAAGATTTTCTCTCGGTACAAGATATTTAATTAATCAGACTTGACTCATTCATTAAAATTAATATATTATTTGATTCAGCATGGCATAGTAGAACATCAAAAACCCTTTTCAAGTTAAAGAAAAAGAACTTTTTAATTTAGGTGACTACGTTAAAAAATCACTTTTTTGCG
Organism: Argiope trifasciata; assembly: GCA_026543055.1. Classification (NCBI taxonomy): domain Eukaryota; kingdom Metazoa; phylum Arthropoda; class Arachnida; order Araneae; family Araneidae; genus Argiope; species Argiope trifasciata. The sequence goes on along the minus strand of JAPMOQ010058410.1, from coordinate 8,242 downwards.
AAACTACGAATTATTTTTACTTAATATCCTTAATGTTTGACAAGTTTCATTATAAAACAGTTTAAATTTTATTTCTAAGCCTATGTTTTGGGAAGTTATAATGATTTTTATATTCTCTTTTTTTATCAGTTTCTTTATAAAACCGCTATAATTTCATATTTAAGCTTATATTTTGGAAAGTTATACTGATTTTTATATCTGCATTTTTTGACAAGTTTCTTAATAAAACCGTTAGAATATTATTTTTAAACCTATGTTTTGGGATGTTGCACTAATTTTTATATTTGCATTCATATATGTTTAGATGCTATTTTACATCTTTAAATGTTATTTTCTTAAGATATAATTTCCTTACATAAAAAGTCATAAATTAAAATCTAATACATATTTTGCTGTTGAATTTTAATCTAATAAACATGATAATTTCTAAATATGTCCTGCAGTTCCTTAGCTAGAGAATACGCAATCTGCTCGTTTAGACATATTTTATGTTGGCTTCACATTGTTAAAAATGAAAATTTCTTGTTATTTATCAATTGAACGCCAATAGTTAAAGAATGTATAGAAAAACATCTTATTTTTTATTCATGAACTAGATAATATATTTCATTGGCTATCTGCACGATTTGAAGCAAATCATTTTATAAACCTCTAAACTAAAATAATTTTGCTTTATACCTCTTTTTAGCCAAAACAATTCATCTTTTCTAATTTTTTAAAAATTTATGGCACGTAACAAAGCATATTTTGGTTTCCTAAATGTTTCTTTAATCTTTCTAATGCAAATTCAATATTCAAAAACCTATCAGTTTACAATTGTTTTTCAAAAACTGCATTCCTAATATAGACATGCACCTTAAAAATGAATCTGAATGATCTCAGTGTTTCTTTTTCTAAGAATTTTATCACGCGCAATTCATAAATTTTCAATTGCTAAATCATGTTTTTGGATTTTTTCCTTTACAATACAATAAAATCAGGAAGGTAAGGATACAATAAGGTCAGATATCAAATACATCGATAAGAATATACTTCCTTGTGAGTCTTCTATACTGAACTTTTTGGATTTATAAAACTGTAGATAAGATTGTGGTCCAAGAAAATTTTACTTTCCAAAGAAAGTAGATATTTACTATAAGGAGTATATTTTCTATATATATTCCTTATAGTAAATATCTTCTACATTTAGAGTGTGTATTATCCCATATATTCAAATCATTATCATATGACTCTAATGTGCTTGGCCAGAGATAACAATTTAGCGTTTTGTGTATTATTCTATGAAATATACGGATACCTCTCTAATCTGATGGAAGGCAAATAGATAGATCTCTTCACAAGGCCAGATAAGTGACTAGAAGACCTCTTCATCATTGATAAGTGCTTTTCCAAGCTCGTCAATGTGGTTGGACATTCACTCAGAGAGCGAAGATTGATTACAGCAAAGGCAGAGTTTATGCCTATGCCATAAATGGCCGCTGTGTTAGAACTCTGTAATAAACATTGCTGTTACTGCCTAATAAATTATTGTTCTTTTGTTGAGTTTCATTAATACAGTTTCTAATTGTATTTTTGCTTTTATAAACAAGATTGGATTCAAAATTAATTTTTTGTCAATTTATACATAAACTACTATGGAATTCGATATATATTTCTTTATTAGAATTCTACATCCAGGTGAATAAAATGTAGCGTAAATAGAGTTCTTTTTTAAAATTCTTTCAAAGGATAAAAACATGGCAGTGTCATTGGCACCGGGTAGGGAAAAAGAGAGGACGCCTTCATCAAAAAAGAAAAATCGTAAATTAAAACTTCATTGGAGATTACTTGAAAAATGTTGAGATTGTTTCTCTTGATTTGGAAGTCAAGTAGGCGGAATTCAGTTCAAGTTGAAATATTATATGGGTAGACAAAGTATTGCTACGGATTTCCTATCCGTCGGGTTTGTTCACCTGTATAGTGGGTGTGTACGGTGTGAGAAGAGATGAACACACAATGAACAGTCAGCTAGTAGAAGGCCCAACAAGGACATTTATTTACAGCCGAGACGAACGCACATCAGCACACAAGTAGTAACAATATCCACAGCACTGGCTATAGTACTCGACGCTACTACCTCAACAGTCTACAAGGCACACACCTCAGTTCAGCACTTGCTTGGCTCCGCCTCTTCTTCTCTTCTCCTCTGGAGGACTCGTTATCTAACGTCGATTTTGAAACTGTCGCCCTTAAATAGTCCCAGGAGGTGTGGCTAGAATTTTCTCTACCAATAAGGGCGTATCTGGACGCATCTCGGTTCCTAAGGGACGAATTGGGAAAATTTTCGATGTTTCGGGTATTACCTATTTTGTCTCCAAAGTCGCCAAATGATCGCCAAGTTTGTCACCAAGCTCTGGGATCATTGACATCACACTTAAGCACTATTAAACAGATATTACTGTAAATCTGTCTTTTTTACGATGACAGTATTATCGAGGGAAAGCAAAACTACAAGCTCGTAACAATATTTGCATTTTTTCTTAGGTCTACTAGAAAACATCTTAGGTGTGAAATAGTGAGTTCTTTGGTTTATAAACAGCGAAAAATAAAAAGCTAAGCACTAATAAGTCAGTAATTTTTTTTTAATGTTACTTATTTTCGTGCAAATAAATCCAAAAATTAGAGCTTAAGTAATTTGTTATATAGTATCATACTTCTTATATGTGTGCTTTATACTTCTTTTTTTGTCTGCCAATTTATTAGAAAATTAATTTAGTTTTAACCTTCCAGCTGGCGCGCGTATATAAGAGATACACTGGAGATGAATTTCGGTTTATAACTTTAGATCTGTTGGCACTAGGAACGCCTGTCCTTGGCTATTTGTCCCTCTCCCTTTGACGTACTTTCAGTTGTCGTCGTAAGTTTGTGGCTTTAATAGGTCTCTGCCGATCAGATATTTGTATTTTAGAGATACGCGCGACCGTTCATGTAAATTTTTTTCATATCTGATTTTGTATGTTTTTACAAATAAATCCGTATTGTTTTAGACTGGCAACAACTGGCAAATGCACTTGTGAAGGAAAATGTTGAAAAAAGCACCTACATCCCTAAAAAGGGAGCTAAAATTAAAGGTGCTAAAGAGATAAGCCGGACTAGGCATTGAAGAAGTGGAAGATGCGACGTCGGGGAAAAACCTTGCCAAAAAGAAAAGCGAACTAGAATCACGAGGTTCGGTTGTGAGATGTGACATAAATTTATATGTTTGGAGCACACTAAACACATTTGCTCAAATTGCAACGCTGCAATGAAATAACAAAGAAACTATTTTCTCCCTTTTCATATCCATCTTTCAATTACTTTTTCCTTTTGATACATAAATTCTGTATTTTTGCGCTTTTATATTTTATATGCAAACTGTTCTGTTAAAATATCGACAATTTCATTTATATTATTTTTAAATCAATTCAGTTAACCTGTGGTCATTTTATATTGTCATTGCAATCTGTTTTTATTGTTTCTGCTTCTTTTTAAATAAAAAATGTTGAAAGTAATTGTAGTTATTAATCCTATTTAGAATATAATTTTAATAGATACGCTTTTGAAAATTTACAATTTACTATAGCGTGTGTGAAATACGCTCGACCTCTCATGTTGGTATGATGGTCGCTCCCGCTGAAAGGTTAAATTAAGTTACATACTGATTCCATCATGATGATGAATCATACATATATAAATCATACCGATTCCAAAAATATTTCTCTCTCTTTCCAGCATCACATGAATGTTTTCTAATATAATTGCTTAAAAATTATTTAATTAATAACTTTACAAGTGAGAATTGTTTAAGAAAAATTATTACTCTACTAAAACAATTACTTTGAATCAAGCGTATATCAATGGCAAAGAAAAATATTTTAAATGAATTTGTTTATTGCCATACAATATAACTTTCCTTATTTTAAAACATAAAACTATGAATTCAGATGCAAGGTATTAAATAATTACAAATTACATTGACATATCCCTCTAAATTTATGTTTATTTTCCAGCACAGAAATGTGACTTTTATTTAATGTAATTTTTGGGAAATAAAATGGTCGAAAATGAATAATATTCTAAAAGGAATAACAAGTTAGCATCACGCTTATAGTTTCACAATAGAAAACAAAAGTGATTAAAGAAATTTAATACCTATATAGAAATAGTGGCTTTATCCCTTTACAATTTACTGTTGTTTTAAAGTGATGCTAAAACAAAAATGAGCATTAATTTATTTAAAAAAAAATAGCATGGATTTTCTAAAATGTGCTTTTGGTAGGATTTTGAATATACGTTGATCAAGCATTTGTTAGGTGTCAATGTTAAGTCGCATTTCTTTGAAATATTATTTGAAAATGCAATGGATTAATTGTTAGCTATTTTAGCAAACACCTTCCTCTTCTTAATAAAATAATATTGGAATAAATTTATCAAAGAAACAAAATAATGTGCCAGAATATAAAAAATTTATTCAGAAATCTTTTTAATTATCAGTGATTTTTAACTGACTATTATTTTACCGCAGAAGAGAAGAATTCTTAAACTGATTTTTTGCTAAATTATGGGGAGAAAAAGACAAAGCACAAAAAGTAATATGCAAAAAATTCTATTTAAAAAATAAAATATTATATCCGTAAAATAAACAACTAAAAGCAATATTGCAGTTCAATTATGATAATTTTATAAGGATTAAGCGAAAAGAAAGAAAATGATAGACTAGAAAAATGCAAAATATCATGGGAATCTTTGCAGTATTATCTTATGTATTTCGCAGAACAGAATATCCTTTGAGAGAAAAGTCAATCTCATGAATACATTAAAGATCAAACAAATTTTCTTTTTTGAAACAAAATATTTCTGAAAAAAGTGCAAGTTAAAAGCAATATGAAGGAACTTTCGACAATTTTTTCTTCATTCTAGCTAAAGTTTTGAGAAAATGCAATTGGGAATTTTATTTGATTATACTTCTAGACCTGTTTAGTAGAGTACTCAGAATAATATCTTAGAGCATAAAAGATACTTTTCCAAATGATTAATGTTTATAGTTATTAAACACAATCCGTTATTTCATTGCTTTGACAACATAGAGTATTTCGAAATTAATCCGCTTAATTGTTTCTACTGAGTACTCAAATTTTTCTTCAGGAAGTTAAATATTTTTCAATGCCTCATTCTAATTTTAATTATTTATTTCAGAAAAATTAAAGCCATTGCATCTTTGTAATAAAAGTCAAAGCAATATAATTCCAGCTTTCCAAGCATTTTTCTCTTCAAATGGCTCTCAAAATATGCCTTATGCATTAATGGAATGTACCCGAGAAATCCGAATTTTTCGGTTGGTGAGGATTTGGGAGGGGTGTAAGCTTACATTTATAAAAATACACATTTTTATTTACAAAATGTATATAACGAAGCAAAATCAGGTCGAATTTGTTACCTGTCATTTGGCTACACTTAACACCGCCAAACGACTAAGGATTCCGTGTCATGGAACATGTTTTCGACCGATTGTTTCATGCAATTCTGTTTATTTTCGTTAGCTTTTGATACATTTATATTAAATTTTTGTTAATGAATCGATCTTTCGGATTCCATCTGAAGTACTTTTGACTTAAAATAAAACATAATAAAAGAAATTTAAAATTTCTATGCATTACGTTATCTCAACTGGAGTAGAAAATTCACGCACACGCAATATGTTCCGTTTGTTGACAACTGTATTTTCATAAAACGCTCATCTGGCCGAATTAGTTAATCGCCGTTTGTCAACAATTCGCCCTCTGCCGGAAAAATAAACTCCAGGTTGATAAGATTTCTAGCAAACACTATTTCTGCATTGATTTGAAAAATTTTGGCGAATTTTTGGGGTTGGCGAGCATGAGAAAGCAGAGGGTGGAGTCCCCTAGAATATCTATAATATTGTTACGAATTTATAATATAATGTCTCTGCACTATCACTTTCATGGTAAAGAATCACAAATAGGTTGAACAAATACTGATTGCAAGATGGGTCAGTCAAACCGGGATTCGCGACCATTACGCAAAAGTTACGAAACTGATGGAGTTCCAACGGTTTATTGATTATTGTCGAAGTCACTATATTTTTTTAATTACATGTGTTTCTTTGTTCTGAAAACAATAAAAAGCTGAGAGTTTAAGTTAAATCAGTCATTAATGAGCAATCAGTTGAGAATAGCAGACAAATTGAGAATTGTCTGCTGTTTTCAACTCAGTATTCAGAGCTGAGAATAGCAGTAGTTATGTGATGTTAATGAGTTATATCTTAGCTCTTTTAGCTGTTACGTTCTTTATTACCAATTCGCTATTTGTTTTACAAATAGCGAATTGATAATAAAGAACGTTGGTTGTTTAAGAACGTGTTGTTTTTTATTGGAAGTGTTATTTTGAGCATGATGCCTTTGTATTGGGTATTTCTTACATGTATATTATAATTTTACTTAGAACAAACTGTCTTGAATTGTTATTGTGACTGTTGAAACACAACCACTGGATGGATTTCGAAACTTTTTGATGGCAATAAAAAGAAAATGTATGTACATGCTCATCTTTAATTCACAAGATCTCTTCCTGAAAGGTCAAAGATAACTAGAAAAATCAGCTAGAAAAGTAAACAGCAACCGATTACAAGAAAATGCAAGACGAAATAATGAGTTTGAATCAAAGAAAGAGCGTCAAGCATCACATTGCATATGAGCTACAAATTTCCGAATTGATTATATCAACCGGCATTGAATGTAATTTCTAAAACAAAAGTATCGAATACTGATAGGAGCATTTGATGCTAAAAGTATTAAACTCCAGTTAGAAATAATGACATTTTTCCATCATGCCAGTGCAAATCTCTCCAAGCAGACATTTTGGTGATAGCACACATTCGCCAATTTGGCGCAGGCGACAAAATGGCCGCGATTTTCGTTAGAAATGTAGCGGCAAAAGTTTACCTGCGGCGATATTCCATTTGGCGTTGGTTGCATCATTATTGGCGATTTTCACCTTCACCGGTATTATGGAAAAGTACCCAAATAATGAGTTGTTCCTTTGATAACAAGTTACTCTCTTGAAATGGATTTCGAGGCTATTACAGTGAGAACAAAAATCAATCACAACGCACTTTGCAAGACGAGAATCGAATACTGCTTGAAGTATTTGATGCTACATGTATTAGATTTCAGTTGGAAAGAATGAAATAAAATTCTTTGTGAGTAAGTAGCTGTCGTGAAATACGTTTTAAATAGTTACAGTGGGATAGAGGATTCATTGAAAAGTGGGAATCAAATATTTGCTGATATATTTGGTGGTAGATATTTGAGATTCAATTTAGAAAAAAATGAGACAAAGATCTTTGTAAGTAATTGTCTTGAAATAAATTTCAAAATAATTGCAATACAATAAACTTGCAGCCAGAGCAAGAGTTCAATGCTACCATTAGTAATGCCGGAATATAATTTTAAATGAAGAATTTGATGTTAGATGCATTAGACTCCAATTAGAAAGAATGAACAAGGCTGTGTGAGAATAAGCAATTGTTTTGAAATAAATTTGAGCTAATAAAGTAAATAAAATTAATTATGATGATTAAAAAATTAATAGAATCTATTCGAGAGAATCGAAGTAATAAGACAAGGAAAAAATTCTTAACGATCTAGGACTAGTAAGTTCTTAAGAATTAAAAAAAAAGACTCATTTAGAAATTACGAGCTTAATCCTATCATGACGGTTAGGTGGTTTTGCGATCGATCAGATACATATTGAAAGGCGAGGCACATCGTTTTGTAATTAAAGGATTAAAGAAGAAAACAAGTAAGGAATAAATATGATAAGCATTACTGATACAAACCAAGTTGCAGAACATCCTTTAAGCTCAATTCTTTTCTTTTTACAAATGCGAATAAGGCTACTTAAAATGAAGAGCCAAGTTTCTGTGAAATATTATTTAATCCAGGTTAAAAAACTGCTACTGATATGTTCTTTCCTTTTTGTTTCGATAATTTGGTGTGGATGTTATTTTAATTTTATTATATCATTAAAATTTTCGCATAAATTAGAGACTGTAGTTTATTGTTTTATTTCTGTAGAAAATGGTTTATCTCTGCTGCCTCATTTTCAGGGGAGTTTTGAGTCACGAGAGGTCAATATTGTTGGTCAAAATTCAGATCTTTCAGAGAAAAAATCTCTTATTTGAATGAAGGCAGATACATAATTT
>JAPMOQ010058407.1:0-11591 GCA_026543055.1 Argiope trifasciata | reverse complement strand
ATTTGAGGCTCCAATAATTTATTGCCTTCGCATTTTGAAGCTTCAACAATTTGTTACCCTTACATTTTGAGACGGCTTCAACAATTTGTTGCCTTCACATTTCGAGCTTCAATTATTTATTGCCTTCAATTTTTTAAAACCTAACAAAAACAGGAGCCTCTTCTCACATGACAAGCATTATAAAGAACCAGTGGTAATGGTTTCCCCAAACCTTTCTTGCATGTTTTCTAACAATGGGGTGAGAGAGATATATATAGCTTTCTTAAATTCCATATTTAGAATGTAAACACACTTTAAAATTGCGAAGTTGATCCCCATCCCCTTGGAAAACGTTAGGGGTGGAGATATTAACGGACAATTAATCTGAATTAAGTATTTTATTTCAAAGTTTAGATCTTCGTCACTGGCGTTCAAAATCTCTTCAACTTCTGTAGACAATAAAACTGTAGACTTTTGCACGTTTTCACCCTGTATAGCTGTTATATACAAATTTTAACTATTAATTTATATTTTTATGATGAAATTCTAATTCTTCTATCGCGGGTTATTATCAATGTTAAAATTAAGTTTAAACAAATGATTTAAATATTAATTCCGTACTACGACTTTCACTTCCACTTTTATTTCGTAATATAGACACTTTTTAAATTACACGTGGTATAATTAATTTCGATTTATTTAGTTGAACAGATGTTTTTAAGTTTAATCACAGAAAAAAGACGAATTAAAAAAAATATACATACTCCACATTAATTTTTAACAGTCTAAAAAGTAATAATCTAGATAACAAATAATCTAGAAGAATAAATTGCTCGCAAAGAGGGCTAGTTCGTCCTTATTTTAAGAAATTTGTTTTGTAAAGTTTAAGCATCAAAATTCATCTGTTAATATTATTTTACCTTAAATATAAGAAAGAAGTGAAATGATAATGTTATCTGATTTTCGCTTAAAATTATCGTCTATATACTTATAATAAAGCTCAATGTGTGTGTGTGTGCGTGTGTGTTGGCGCTCTACAGGTCAGACCGTTTGTCCTACAGCTACCAAATTTGGCACATGTATACCTTGGAGGTCTGGAATGTGCACCTCGGAGCCCTTTTTTCGAATTTTTAATTAGAATTTGAATTAATTAAAATTTCAGCAAAATTTCGTCGTTTTTCCGCTATAACTTCCGAAAATATAATCGGACAAACATGATTTTAACATCAATTTACAGATAAAAAAAATTAGCTTTCTAATGGTATCAGTGGTTTAATGTAAAACTTAAGCTTCTATTTTTAACGAATTTTTAAAGAAATATTTAAACCACGTTTTTTTTAGGGCGTGACTGTATAAAATAAAAGAATGCCGGAAGTTCAAATAAAAAAACAACAGCTGTCATCGCAAATCAAATCTAAATAAATACAAATTTCAGCACGTGACTGGATAAAATAACACAAATATAAAATGTGATATCTTCTAAAAAAATAAATGGAAGGCAAAGGATTCTATGATCGTTTGCAATATCTATATCATTAATTCCATAAATTATCTTTATTTACAGTAAACCTGATTGAATTTAGACAGGATATGCGTTGAAATCCCTACTTAATGGCATATTTCTATAATCGTTTGCAATATCTGTATCATTCAATAACTTTTTTTACCTTTTTCGCTTTCTTTAAAAAACATATTTAACATCTTGGCATATCATCGAAAAAAACATTTTTAATATTTTGGAAGCATAATCGATAAATTGTGAGGCATTAAACTCAAAAAAGTTTTTTCCAAATAAAATTACCGACTCTTTAACTACTAATAACTGAAACTTTTAACTTTAACTATTTCTTAAATTTTGGCTAATGAATATGTGATTTAATTGAAAATTGTTGAACGCATTACTCATGGCGAACCAGCTGGTCGTCAAAGGCGGCTAGTAGATAATAATGCACGATAAAACGTCATTTTCGAGACACTATTGAATAGTGGGTATGTGAGCACACTATTAATGATTATTCTATATTTTTTATATAAAATTGATAGATAAGTGTTTAGTGTCCACTTACTAATGTTTCCATGAGGTAAACAACTTCTTACACCATGAACGACACCATGAATTTTACATTCTTATTCGATTTTTCGATTTATTTTTGCTTTCTTGAAGTCTCATTTCAATGAAGACTGGAATATTTTCTTCGTTGCTTTGAATTTTGTTGAGAGAAATAGAAAAATTTACTGCTTCCACGGAACTTTCCAATCAATCGCCATTTTAGTAACGGGTTAATTCATCGTCACGCAAGGCTCGAAATTCGCTCCATTGATCAACACGTGTTAAAAAAACACTTACGCATATATATATCCTCGAAAAAGAAGGGAAAAAACATTTTTTTTCTTCTTTTTCTGGACGTATTCTCTCCTTAATATTGATTGCATGAAAGAGAACCGTTTAAAGTTTTCGTGCAATTTATCTTCAGGGAACTTATAAATGGATTCTTTTCTTAAGATGAGATTGTTTTTCATGGAACGCTGGAATAATGCGCCATTTTTAGTTTTCAAGGGAAAATGAATGAAATTGTTTAGGAGCTAAGGGTGCTAAAACAGTGATATTGATGAATTAAGACAGATAGCTGTCACTATGAAAAGAAAAAAAAATCTGCTAATGTGTATAGAAAGAGTTTTCAAAGACTTCTAGGAAACAAACATGTTTATTATTAAAAAGTAACTAAGAAAATGGCTAATTCTACAAATAACTTGAGTTGTGATACGGAATTAATGATTATGTCGTAATTAGGGCTGCTTGTATTTTGTTGCGACTCCATTTATTGCAACTTTTTAGTAAATTAAATTTTATTTAAATTTAGCCAAAGAAATTTAAAAAAGTTGATTTTTATTACGCGATTAACGGAAACTGTGAATGGGTGCGTTTATGTTACGCACAGCCAGAGCCTGTAGTTTACAGATGTCTGAAACAATTTATGATAGGTATAAATGATTTATAATAGGTATAAAAATTTATGATTCACTAAATTTATCACCTTGAGGTGATTTTAATTAATTTTTAAATGCATTTCTCTATTTGCAATTGCTTATCCTATTTCTATGTAATTAAAATACAGTAAAAGCTCCTTATTCGCTCTTGCTTCATTCGCGTTTTCGTTATTCGCGGATTAAAAAAATGCGAGACAATTCCTATATTCGCAGCTAAAAATTTCATTATTCGCGGATCTAATAAGTACATACATAATAATAAAAGGATTCCAATAGGTATCCAACCTAATATCCTTTGTAAATGCCATCAAATGGACTAATAAAAAAAGTAAAATAGATTTTATTACAACTTAGTCTAAAATATGTTGTTAAAGGCAAACATAGCCGAAATCGCGAATGGAATAGGACGAGATGGGTTCGAACAGATAGAATCAAGTGACATTCAGGAATTGCTTGAATCGCAAGATGAAAATTTGACTGAAACCGACTTGGAGGAAATGTTACATTCATAGCCCATTGGAGAAGAAGCCTCAACAAGCACTGGAAATGTGACATTTAATTTGAAAAATCTTAGTAAAGGTTTCAGAATGGCAAATGAGCTTTGCGATTTCTTTATGAACATTGATCAGTCTGTGGAACGAAATCTCATTTTTAAGAGGCAAATTACTAATGCGACTGCTGCGTATCAGTCTGAATTGAAGGAGCTTTTGAAAACTGCCAAGCAAGAGAAAAATGACAAAATTCTTCAAACCATTGCCTAAGCCTTAAGATAATTAAGAAAAATATTCAAAAACTTGTTAAATTAATTTATTTTCTACATTTGTTTTTTTTATTTTGTCACCTAGGGGTGTATCTCCTATAATTCCATATAAATTACTATTCCGTATTCACGGTTTCTGTATTCGCGGCATATTTATGGAATATGTGCCAGGAAATAAAGAGCTTTTACAGTAATGAAAATCAACGAACCAGTTGCCTAACACCAACTACTGGTTAGATTTTTTAAATAAAATATGAAGGCTTACGTCTTCCAAACTTATCATTATGTATTCTTTGTTCTCCAACGTCTTGCAGTTTTCAGAAATATTTCAAAAATATATTATTCTACATTCTATATATGATAAAAATTACATAAGAGATCCTTATGCGTTAACTTTGAACAAATCATTTGATATACTCCAAAGCTGGGATGTTTTTTTTTTTTTTTATATCTTATACACTCTTTTTAATTTTGAAGAAATAAAACTCATAATTTTAATTGCTTTTTGGCTTTTAAACAAATTTATTTCATAGTCGCTTTTTCAATTTAATTTACTCAAAAATTTAAAAACCTGAGTATTCTTAAACATTTTTCAAAAAAAAAAATGATTCCGATTATATTTGTCTATAGGTTAATTATATTCAAATGATAAGAAGATTTACTATATACGCCAGTAAAAATATGAATTTACCATTTATGATACAAAAATTCAAATATTTGATTATTCTTTAACATTTTGTATTAAGTTACACTTGAATATTTAACTATCTTCAAATGGCGATAAAATTCATTAGATACGCCAGTATAAATGTGTATTCACCATTTACTAAATTAAAATAGCCAATTCAAATTGCAAATAGTTGGAATGCCTTAGATTATATGCCACCAAATCCGAAAGTTGGCCCATTAAATGCATCCCATTTCCTTATGACGCAAACGATTCTATGATTAAAATTACAGGAGTTGTATTAATCTCGTAATTCAGAGTAATTACTTAAGTTCTATTAATAGCAATTACACTTGGATGTACAATAATAGATCCATGTGATAGCTTCGTCTCAAATAAAGAGTGAATTACACAAATCCTGTCGATACTGCTACGTTCAGTGGTGGCGGGAAGGGGGGGGGGTTGGCTGTATGTAAGAAGAAGAGTGAATTACAAGATATATGTCATAACTCTTAGACTTAAGGCAAAATGTTCAGTTTGCTCAAAAGATTTGTTTTTTTTTAAAGATTATCTTTTAGATTAAAAAAAAATATATTAAAAAATTCTTCTTAATAAATTTCAAAAATCTTATCTGTTCATATATCATATAATTATATGTGTTTTTATGGTGATGAATATGTTTTCCATATAAAAACATATTTGTTCTTTGTTGTTTCGAATAGAACTAGCAAATATTTGTTCCACTATAACTGCATAGGAAAGCACAGGGTAGTTATAATTAAAGTTCCCCTTTGAAATGATCATAAAAGGAAAACTGCTGGATCAAATGTTATCAAACTTAGTAATAATTTAAAGGAGGCCATAAAAATTTCTTTTCTGCCTAAAAAAATTTAAAAATAATGAAACATCCAACCAGGTGGGAAATGGTGCTGTCTTACAAAGATATGATACACCGATACGTGCGTAACATTACTGCATATATGTTAGGAGCTAATGTTGAGAATTCACTAATACGATTCAACACTCCTTCTGAAAATGGTTGACGCCATAATGAACATGCTTTGTAACAAGTTTCAGAAACGATTAAACACATTTTAAACCCATGTCTTCACATCCTATTTTAAATTATCTAGACTCCGCATTGGTCACACACGTTTTACACGTAAACATCTTTTATTCGGCAATCAAATGCCATTCTGCTTGAATTACCAAGTGATTGTAACGGTTCATCACCATTTGGTGGAATGTCCGGAGTTTAAACATCATCGTTTCAAATATTTTCATGTTTCAGCATCAGACATGCAAATGCTTGTAGGGGAACGTCCCCACAAATTTTTTAAAAATTTTTTTAAAAGCAATTGGGTTTTACCATCTTATTTAATACTTCCTTTTATTGTCATTTCTTACATCTTGTTTATAATGTTGAGAGACATTACAATGTAATTTTATCAAACATTTTCTACTTTCTCATACTTTGATAAAGACGAGTATTTTATATTTTAACTATATGTCTGGCGCAGTATGGCCAGATATGGCTCTTGCGCCACTAAACCACACAATCCAATCCACGTCCTATTTTGCTTAAAATATTGAATCAATTTCTTTCTCCCCATAGTGTTGAGTCTTTGAGCTTTTTTCGGCAGGAAAAAAATTCGCTTTGCCTCCTTTAAACCATTACCAAGTTTGGTATCATTTGGCCCAAAAGTTTTCTTTGTGTGACCATTTTAAAGTGAAAGTTCAGTTATAATCATCCTGCCTTTTAGATTACACAGCTTTATTCACATAAAATAATATAGAATTGAATTAAATGGCGAAGAGACAATTCCATTTCTATAGAGTTGAGAAGTCTGGATGCATATAATTGAAGGCGGTCGAACATGGAGGATGATTGGGCAAACACAGACTTTTCTTTAAATTTCAGCTGAATGTTTGTTTGCAAAGGAAAACAATCAAATCATAACACTTGTTTGCGTACTCGAATGTGCAGTGCATTAATTACGAAATTTTTAATGTGACAAGTTATATATAATATTGTTAAAAAGCTCGGAAACGAAATATATCCATTTAAGTATTTTTTTTGTGGATTTTGCTAATGATTTAATTGAATTTGTCATCTATTCGTAGAATGTGTAAGACAAATTTACTTCGTCTTCAGAAGAAATTATGAGAAAGTTTCAAAAAATATGTGAAAAAAAGAATAAAGGTAGGTACTATTGCAGGTTTTTTTACTTTACATGGGCCTCTAACTGTATGTTGCATGAATGTTAATAATATAATTTTCACAAAAAATACTTAAAAGTGTTCAAAATGAGTATACTTTTACCCTTTTTATTTTCTAATACATAATATAAAAAATGTTTTGTAATCCTCAAAATATTCGAGTTCGAGATTTTGACAAATCTCCACACATTTGATCACTTTTATTATTTATTCATTAATTTACTATAATCCATGCATGCGAATCAGTCACGTTTATACACAATTATATTTGAGTAATGCCAGTTTTTTTCAATAAATGTTATTGAAAAAGAATTGAAGTAGGAAAAGATAATCTCTACTTAAATTTTATAGTGATAACATTATCATAATATTTTATAATTCATTTAATCAATATTTTTTTAAGTATTTATTTGACAGTTAGAAAATTGATTTATTTGCATGAAGCCATCATAAAGTCTTAAGTAGTTGCTTCAAGGTCAGAAATCTTCCACTGGGCATGTAGCAGCTGATCCTCTAGAACTGGGATTAAATAAAGAATATTGTAACCACAGTTTTTAGGAGTTCGCTATTTGAGTGGTTTCTGAGTCAGGAGTTGGCATAAACTGACACATATTATCATTAAAAGTAGCCTGAAAATGATCATTAATGATCCTAGATTTTATAATCAATCCCACTACCGTCTAATCTATATCTATACTTATAATAAAGCTCAATGTGTGTGTGTCTGTGTTGGCTCTCTGCAGGCAAGACCGTTGGACCTACAGCTACCAAATTTGGTACATGCAAACTTTGGAGGTCAGGAATGTGAACTTTGTTGCCCTTTTTTTGAATGTTTAATTATATTTTAAATTAATTAAAATTTAAGCGAAATGTCGACGTTTTCCCGCTATAACTTCTGAAAATAATATCGCACAAACATGATTTTTACATCAATTTAAAGATTAAAAAATTAGCTTTGTAACGGTATCGTTATTTTTAATGTATAACTTAAGCTTCTAGTTTTTTAACGAATTTTTAAAGAAATATTTTATCCATGTTTTTTTAGCACGTGACTGGATAAAATAAAAGAAAACAATGACGGAAGTTCAAATTAAAAAACAACGATAATCGCAAATTAAATCTAAAGGAATGCAGCTTTTAGCACGTGACTGGATAAAATAAAATAAATATAAAATGTGATATTTTCTAAAAAAATAAATGCAAAGCAAAGGTTTCTATGATCGCTTGCAATATCTAAATCATTAATTCAACAATTCTTCTTTATTTACGGTAAACCTGATTGAATTTAGACAAGATGTGCATTGAAATCCCGACTTAATGGCATATTTCTATAATCGTTTGCAATATCTGTATTATTAGTTCAATAATTTTTTTCCTTTCTTTAAAAAAGCATATTTAATATTTTGGCAACATCACCAAAAAATATGTTTAATGTTTTGGAAGCATAACCGATAATTAAAACTGACTCATTTATAAAATTAAAGAATATTATTAGGAAAACGTGTTCTTTTAGAACTTTCCGTCCATCGTCTTAAAGAAAATATTAATTTCAGGCCAATCAATGCCACGACCATGGTCGTGTCAATGCCCGGTATTACTTCAAGGCTAATGAATATGTGATTTAATTGAAAATTTTAGAATGCATTACTCATGCGTACCAGCTGCTCACCAAAGGCGGCTAGTAAATAATAAAAAAGACGTAACTAAGTTTTTTTTTAAAGTGCTAATACTGTCTTCTATGCATTTTCACTTATTCGATAAGAAATAAATATAGCGTTAGAGCCAAAATAATAAAATACTGAGCATAAAGATGACTTTTTTTCATCCCAGTCTTCATCGACAGAGTAGTATGGTTAATAGAGCAAGCATATTAAATAAAATTAAATGAAATAATTGTAGAATGTAAATTCCTGTGCTTACAAAGTGTAAAGACATTTCAGTTCCCGCCTCTAGATGGAGCCACATATATTTAAATTTTAATAGAAAAAAAGGTAATTATTTTGAGAAGGAGATAACAATGGATCTCTTTTATATTAAGATTTTTCTAATACTTATGTTTTCTTACGATAGTATTTTATGTAAAAATTCTGGATTACTAAATGAAGATATTTGAATACTCAATAATACTCAAGCTTTGGATAGATAGTATTCTTTAAGGCAAAAAGTTAGTTTAGGTTGATTGTTTAATTTAGGAATGAAGAAAACAGAGAAATTGAAGCAATAATCAGAAATTTCAATTTTTTAACGCTGAAACATTATTAAAAACACAAAAATAAAATTATTTTTTTAACTGACGATATGTTTTAAAAAATGAATTAGAAAAAATAATTGTCATTCAGTGGTCCTTTTCATAAATACATAATTTAGAATTTAAACCATTCTTAAAATATAATAATACTAACTATAACTTATCAAATTATCCGTACTTAAAATAAAATAGTTTTGTGAAAGAAACCACAAATCTGAACTTTTTTATGCTTACAAATCGGAACAGATATATTATGCTTACAAAAATTCTTTTTTTTTTATGGCTATCAAATCTTGTTCTTTTTCAATTAATTTTGTGTTTCAGTATAGTTCTTATGTTAAAAAAAAATAATTTTGGAAGGATGAGTTGCTGCTAATTCACTGTGGATAATTTTGAAATTTTGAGTAGGATATTTTTTGCATTTGAAATTTTTTTATGATTTTTAATTCTATTTGTAGTAATATTTGATATGTTTTTCATAGATGGAAGCAATTACCATAGAGGAATTTTTAAATAGAAAACTTCAGAAAATTTAAAATGTGTCATCTTGAAAGCGGTTAGGTTTAATTAAAAATGCCTTTTTATTTGTGGATATCTTAATATTCCTGATTACAAATATTATGATAGTTGTTCAAAAAATTATTTTAACTTCCATTTTAAATAAAGCACATTTGTAAATAATCGAAATACATTTATTGAAAGATATTTACTTTTATCTCATTCCTTTAATATTGTTTTATTCCCTCAAAACATATAAATTAACTTACGTTAGATTTAAGCAGTTATCGAACAACATGTACTTGCAAAGGGAGTTGAAGTTTCTCAGCATTTGATGGTTCCAAGGTGTTGCCTCAAAAGAGTTGCTAAAATAAACATATGGGACGCACTTGCTGACAGATGGAATCCTAAATCACAACATCCTTTCAAGACTCTGAACCATCTTCAGAGCTTTTTTCACGGAAAGAAAAAAAGAAGAAATCCAAAAAGAGCCTGGTTTCTTGTGCTACGTGTTTTCTGTAAGAGAAAGTAACCAAACTTTGTTCTGCGTGGTCCGTTCTGCATCGGAGCTTTTAAAAGTTTAGAAAGCAAAGCTTGGAAATAGATTTTTGTTATTGCCTTCATCTCTTCTTAGTTTTGCAGTCAAACTTTATGCAAAACATTCTGTTTGGTGTTTTTCAAATAATTCAGTGTTTTGGATCTTTCAGAGTTCCAGTTAATTGACTGTTTTTTTTTGTAAGAAAAGGGCGAACGATTCTGGTTCAATAATCCAGTGTTCTGGTTCTTTTAGAATTCCAGTTAATTGACGATTTCTTGAAAGAAAAGAACGAATTTTTCGCTTTTTATTATTTTCAGAAAATATTGCATCATCTTTTTTAGGAAAGTCGAAATAAAGAATTGAATTGAAATTCGATTCTTCTGTAATTGTATTCCTTCTTATTTAATTACAAACCATTTTGTTTACATTTTTATCCCATTAAATTGATTCATTAAGGTTGAACAAAATTATACTTTGATTTGAGAAAGAAATCTTCATGGCGTATATGGATAATTCATCTCATTTCATTCAATTCCATTTCTTTCAAAAATGTTTGGAAAATTGTTTTTACGTGCTCAAGAGATTAATAATATCCTAATTTTTTGATGAAAGAAGTGAAATTCGAAATATCATCAAGCAAGACATGTCAATGTGTTCAGAAGCATGGTGAATCCATCAACTTGCAATATCACCCTGGCTCTTTCCGTTACACCTATGTATAGACATGGCCAGTCGATGACTGTAAGTAAGATTTAATATTGTTGGATGATTTTTAGAAAGTTCTGAATATGAATTAAGATTCTTAAGATACTGCATTGATTTCATGTGATGGAAACGATGATTGTATTGATTTCACATCATGTCTGTATAATGATATATAATAATAATCTTTTATTTAGCATTCAATACAAAATAACAAAAATGCTTGTTAAAGAATCTGCAATTTTTTGAATTTCATTTACTAAACAGCTTTGATTTGATTATTCTATAAATCATAATTTGAGGTTAGAATTTAAAAATTCATTGTAATTATTTTAATTTTTCTAAAAAAAATATAATTGCTTTGAAATTTCACAAGAATTTTATTTACAATTCCTACTATTAGTTCACACTCTCCCTATATATATATTATATATATATATATAATATTGTTAAAATTTTCAATCGTAAATAAAATACTTTTTATTTATTCACTCAAGTAGAATAACAATTTTTTTTAAAAACTTGTAGTGGATGACACTTGATGCCACTACAGTTTCTTTTTTTCAAATATTAATTCATTAATTAGATTTGATTAATTTTAATACTTGAAATAGATCTTTAGTAGTTTGTAATGAATATTGTAATCAACAGGTTGTAGCTCAATCGGCAAAATGCTAGAATTTCATTATTTTTCTAGTGAAGATGAAGAATGAGAGTTCAATTCTTGTGAAAATCAAACATTTTTTGATATTTAATAATTTTTTCGATAATAATTTAATAAAAAGTAACCAAGATAAAAATTTACTTTGTTGACCTAAATAGGAATGAAATAAAATTATTTTTTTATCTTCATTGTTTCTGTTTAAAGCCTTTGAATTAACTTTTAATTTTCTGAAAAAAAAGTTTTAAAAATATAAATATATTCTTGACTTCTTTCTTTCTAATTTATTGAAATATATAAAGTGCTGATTTTATTAAAGATTTTTAGTCT
>JAPMOQ010058401.1:0-10157 GCA_026543055.1 Argiope trifasciata | reverse complement strand
ATTTTGGAAAATTTGAGTTGTTTTTCTATAATAAAAATAACTCAAAAGCAATTTTGTCTAGACTGTTTAAATTTGATATACGGTCTTAGCACCAAATTTTCAGCTTTTCTTCTAAGCTTGAGTAAAATACGTGCAGGGAAAGTTCATCTATATGTCTGCTCGAATATAAATTAAAACGATATTACAAAACTCAGATAGCTAGACAGACAAAATTCGGTACACGAATTTAGCATTTATTGTGTAGAAATCTATCAAATTGCGTGCCAAATTCGACTACTGTTGAATTGTCTCACGGTTTGTAATCTCTGAAATAAGTAAATGTGATAATTCAAGAACACAAAGACTTAAATTTATAAAATTAGGTATGAGATTTTATAATTACAAGTACAGAAAAGCTGAAAATTTGGTGCAAAGACCGTATATCAAATTTAAACAGTCTAGACGTCTTTGTTTCAATCGTTTAAAAAAAACTTGTCTGAATCACAAATACGATTCACGAGTACTATTAACATAGTTCCAGGAATAGATTGCTAAATGTCTTGCCAAGGGTAATAAAGCAAAATGTCAGATTCCCGCCAAAGGTCATTGTGACTATTGTACGATAATACCAGGTAAGTTATTTCCTGGCATAAGTTTATTAGAATGTTTGTGAGAAAGTTTTGGGGAGACCTCGTCAGTAGGTTTCTTATTAATAGTACGCAATTTGGAAACAATAATATGATACAGTTAAGCTTTTCAAACTATTGTTTCATATTTTGGCCATTCATACTTGCCAATCTTTTGGCAATTAATTATTCCAATGCTATTAATAACATGCAAGATATCATTTAATTTACATTCTTGTGATGTTATTTACAGAATGATGGAAAGTAAAATTTGACATAGAATTACAATTATAGTAACAAAATCGCATATAAGATTTAATTTAATTATTTAACATTTTATTTAATTCCTTTCATTTTCAAATTAATGCACTGGTCTGTTTGTGAAAAACTTGCAGATTATTAACTTCTTGATGGATTTGGACAAAGAAAGTTTCTGTACAAAATCAAATATGCATTGAATATTACCAATTTACTCACATCATGAAAATTCTTTTAAATAAAGAGATTTACAAGTTTATCAATATTTTCACTCAGAAACTAGTATTCCAAATATAAATCACAGTGCAGAAAGTATCTAAATTAATACTAAAATATTTGTCATTAAGAATGACATGCCTTTTGACAATTACTAGATATGACACTTCTTTTTACATTGTATCATTTTCGATATAAAGATATATTGCCCGCCAATTATTCAATTATTGTATTGCAAACAAACTTCGAACAGTGTATGAAACAAGTATGACATATGTTTTTATGAAAAAAATAATGAAATGTAATTCAAAGTGTTATTCTTATTTACCATGTGCAAGAAATATAGTAATTTTAATTTTCTATGAAATTCTGTTATTTTTATTAAGATGCAGATTTTAATTTTATAATTTAATTCTTTTTAAGTATTTTGAATTAAACTTTTCTTAATGGAACTTTCAGTATTATTTTAAAATAACATTTATATTTTTAAAAATGTGTGTTTTTTAAATAACAGACTACTATGACTTTTTCACGAAGTTTTTCAAAATGATATTTGTTATTTTATAAAATGTCTTACCATTATTTTAATGTATAAATATATAATAATAATCATATCTCATATTATACTAAAATTATCTGGCATTCTATAAAATATGTATAAATATTTTGTAGGAAGCTGGCGCATCTTCAATTAAAAGTATTTGATTCTCTATAAAAACAAAACTATTTTTAAACTTAAAATAATCAAAAGTTGAAAGTTCTAAATTAAAATTAGAGCGATATTGACCTATGCATTATAGTGATTTCTGTTGAAGGAAATTAAAGGTATTCTGGAAATTTCTGATACTGTATTACATAAGATTCATCTAATTAACTCATAGCATATAAAATGAAAGTATTTAATTATATTATAACAATAACATATAAAAATGTATTTAATATATATTTAAAGTATTTCTTAAAGCTAGTCACCTAATCCGCAACTGTTAATTGCGTCATTTATCTCAAAATTTGTGTAAAGACTTTCTACGATTTGTAAGACTCATATTAACCAAACATAAATACTTTACAAAGATAAAAAGCAAAGATTAGAAATTATGTGTGAGGGCGCTGCGAATGATGATAGTCAGGAAAAAGAATTGAAGGGAAGAGAGGGGAAGAGTTCATCGGTGAAGAGACGATGCACGAAGAGGGAAGGGATGTTAGGAGCTGGATAATGTTGTTCTTGTATTAAATTTTCATAAATTGTTCTTGTCTGTTATGAGTAGTCCTATGTAAATGCCACTTAAATATTAAAGAATCAAATTTGGTTTCATACCAATTAATCTGGTTTACTAATAAAAAGAGTAGTCTCTGCCTTACTTATTTTTCTGGAGGAGAAATCGTAATTGAAAACGCTCAGCAACGCCAACATTATGCTTATTTATTTTTATTTAAATCAGCCGAACGGAAACGTGTTTACCCACTGTAGACTTGTTTCAATTTTAGAAATAAAAATCTCAAAAGTGAGCACAAAATTAGTCTTAGAAGAAATATATTTTCATATGAATATAGAACGTAAAAACAATCTGATATCGGTGTACAAACTTGACGTATAGACATACTTTGCAATTCAATTTCGCTTTATTAATATCATTAAACTAGATAAAAAGTGAAATGGGATCTTATTTATACACAAAAAAATCACATACATTTAAGCTACAAATAATTAAAATACAGGGTGGTTATATTTAAATTCCCCCTATAAACAGCATCATACAATGCAAACAGGCAAAAAGATACCAATGCTGTTTGATATACACACTATACACCAGATGCGCTAGCGGAAAAGAAAATGTTAGTTCCAAAATATTTATTAAAGGGTGATTTTTCAGCAAAAACTTTAACTTTCAGACAATAAACGAACAAAATGTGATGCAGAAACGATATTAATATTTAATGACTATTTTCTAGTTATCTTGTCATTGAACCACATTAAGTAAAAGTGCGGAAAGAACAACAGCTATTTGAGAAAAAAAAAACACACACACAGTTCAGTTCTTAGAAACAAGAACAGATTAGGACGAAAAAGCCCATGAGGAGTAGTTGTTAATCGTGTTCTGGATGATGTAGAAAAAGGACCTCCACGTGACCACCCTCATTCACATGCAAAATTTCAAGTGGATATATAGTGTGTGTTTAACAGCAGATCATAGTTGTTATTACTGCACATGAAGTGTGAGGAAGTTCTTTAAGTCATTCACCCTCGCAACAAGATACCATTATCATTGCAGCCGGAAACATCGACGAAAAAAATGACAACTACAAACTATTCTTACCCTAATCTGTTCTGCATAAAGCTTCCTCTTCTTCTCAAGCATGCAAATCTCGACTTTTTTCTCCCTATAACTGACAGATTTCCCCAGTTTCACATTTTATTACTTTGTAGTGGAATGTAGATTATTAGGATCTGTGCAGGACGTAACAGGACTTATGTTTTCAGGAACATTTCTTTAATAATCACATTTACTCACGAACAAACGCAAAGACAAGGCTTAACAAAACATTCAGGTTCGCAGCTTAACAGTACGGTATCGCATCTGATTCTGAATACATTCACAATGCACAATGCATTATGGGATGGCATATGGGATAGCCTATCTAGCATCGCTATCTAGTATCCAAAAGATAAGATAAGATTTATGTAACTGCAACATCCTCCCCCTACGCCGTTGAAAACCGACTCATTAGGTGGTGTTATTTTGGATAATTTAGTGCTCGTTCCTGGATTGTCATTAGCAATAGAAGGTTGTTTGTGAAGTCTGTTCTGAGTTTGTTTGGAATGTCGACATCTTTTTCTTAAAGACATCACAGGAGATTGGTTCTGTGTTACATATTGAAACTGTGTAAGCGCTGATGCATGGTATACACCTAAAGTTTCATCAGGTTTGTTTCAACTAGCTATTATGAAAGATGAAAGTGATTTCTGGGACATAAGAATATAAGGGCTATCTTTCCATGGCATAAACTTTGCATTTTTGCTTTGGTTTGGTTTGTTTTAATGGGTGAAGCTTTACCCAACATCATTCATCCAATTTATAATTAGGGCTTGGTTGACATGATTTACTGCATATACCTTTCGACGATCTTGACTTTTCCCGGTATTTTCTTTAATTTGAGACATATTCATCTCAAAATGTTTTAAATCAGTTGTAAATTCTGGAACAAAATTATGTTTATGAGTGACAGACCGTAGATCAGTAGTAACATCGTATAAAGTTCTTAATTCTCGGAAAAAGTTGAGGTAAGCTGCAGTGCAACCAGTAGTTTCGCATTTTGCAATGTTTAATGCAAATCTAATAGCAGTTAATTTCTCAGTCTATAAGGTATGGTTGTTACCCTCTATGATTGTCAAACGAGGATTCAAGTCTCATTTTTAACGTTCAACAGGATTTGTCTGTGGATGGTAAACAGAAACTAAACTTTGATTAATATTTGATGTGTAACACGTCTGTTGTATGATGCGCTAACAATCTGTGCACCATTGTCACTAATTAGACGACGCGGTTATCTATATCTTAAGAAGACTTCATTTAGTAGAGTTAAGGCACATTCTTTAGCACTTGCTGGATTTAATGGGAATAACTCTACCCATTTTGTAGTGCAATCTCCAACGATGAAGATCCATTTCATGTCTTCACTCGTTTCTGGTAAATAGTTCAAAAAGATCGTTAGCTATACTTTAAAAACGTTGAGCAGGAACAGGTGCCTGTAACAGACTAGCAGGTTTTTGGTCCGTTGCTTTATATCTAATGCAATCAGCACAATTTTTGACATAATCGATAATGAATTTTCTCATGCCTATCCAATAATATCTGGATGACATTCTGAAAAAAGTTCCATAAGCTCCGTAATGAGCAGCTATAGGAGCATCATGGTGGAGTTTAAACATTTTTTCTCTTTCAGGAAAAGGGACAACTAATCGAGTTTCTTCCCCTTCAGAGTGTGGAGGGTAACGATAGAGTACTCCTTGATTTAAGACGCATCCTGTTTGTGTTCAATTTGAAAAATCCACACTTTTGTCAATATATTCAAAACGATCTATGATCTTCTTGAGTTCAGGATCTTTCAACTGTTCATATCAAAGTTCATTGGCCGTTCTTGATGGGACATCAATAACAACAGTTTGTAATTCACAAGTTTCTTTACCATTGCATTCTGGTCAAGAAAGCACGTCAGCCGTTACGTTGCATTTGCCAGGAAAATAATCGATTTTCAAGTTGTAAAACTGAATCTGAAGTACCCAACCGATTAGTCTTCCAGTGGGTGACGATAAAGTCATTAACCACCTTAAGGGCTGATGATCAGCGGCTAGTGCACCCTCAATGTATCCTCGAAATTTATTCATGGCCCATACAACAGCCAAAGCTTCTCCTTAAGTTTTCGAGTAATTCTTTTTAGCAGAGCTCAAGAATCTACTGGCATATTCTATTGGTCTTGCATCGGCGAGATTTTCAACCTATAGAAAAACTGTTCAGTTCGGATCATAAAAGGTTTCGTAGGATCAACTTTCTTAAAAACTGGCGAAATTACCAAACTTTGCTTTAGAGTTTGAAAGGCTTGTTGCTCTTATTCACTCCATTTCCAAACAATATTCTTTTTGTCAAATTGCTAATGGGTCTAGCAATATCTGAAAAATTCGGGATGAATTTCCTGTGCTATGAACAGGACAGCAAAAGTGATTGTAACTGTTTAACATTTCTTGGACAAGGAATGTTTTGTATTGCTGCAACTTTATCTTGATCTACTTTGATTCCTTTAGGAGTTATCCATGATTCCAGATATTTCACATGAGTGCATAAAGATTTGCATTGCTCTCTATTTACACATAATTTAAGCATTCGGGGTCTTTTGAAGACCAGCTTCAAGTCTTGAATATACTGTTCAAAAGTTTCGGAGAGGACAAATATATCATCTAAATAAACAAGAATAGTCTCTGTAGGGAGTCCATTTCGTAACTGGTACATAAGCTGTTGAAAAGTTTCTGGGGTGTTTCTGAGACCAAAAGGCATTCTTTTATATCGAAACGTACCAAAAGTGCATACAGGAGCAGTATTATCCGTATCAGCAGGATTGACTTCAATTTGGTGGTATACAGTCTTTAAGTCAAGGGTAGGCATAAGCTCAGAAGATCTCGCATCATGTAACAATGTATCCATAACCAGGAGTGGATACTTGTCAGGTTTGGTCATAGCATTTAGTTTACGGTAATCTACCCACAATCTGATAGTATCATTAAGCTTGGGAACTAAAACTACCGGTGCTGCATAAGGCGAATCGTATTATATAACTTCATTGGCTAAAAGTTCACCAATTTCTTTGTTTAAGAGCTCTTTTTCTTTTGGCGACAATCTGTGAGGCATATATGCAACAGTGTCACATTTGTTAATAAAGTGTTTTACATAAGGACTTGGATTTCCCAGTTGGATAATAACTCCTTTTTCATCAAGCAAAGCAATTAAGAGATTTCTAGATTCTGCATCAAGTTTCTGATCTTCTTGACCTAAAAAATGATTCTTAGTCTCAGGAGAAACAAAATTGTTTTTTACTGAACTTTGTAATTGAATTCCTCGGACAGTTGTAATTGAATTCCTCGGACAAGAACTACTATTTTTTCGACATGACTACTATTTCAAGGTAAGGGAATAACTTTAACAAAAAGTATTCTGCAGTTCAGTTTATCACCAAAATACCTAAAATTATATTTCATGTCCATCACAATTATTGATTTCCTCAAAAACTCTAGGAGAATACGATTGCCGTTAGCATGTGGCAGAAAATGTAATGTAATGTGGAAAGATCGACCAAACTATGTGATTTGAACTGTAGTTTTTAAAACAACTGACAACTGATGTGGATTGTTGAAAATCTCTCAAACAGATAACAAGGTCAATTTCTGTGAACTGCTGGCCTCCCTGTTTTAAAAAATTAAACACCTGTTTTCCACATATTGACTAACTGGCTCCGTTGTCAGCACAAACTATTCATGCAGCTTCATATATTTCACTTGTAAGTAAGGCTACAGGAGAGATAAAACAAGTAAACATAAGTATTGCACCAGTTCGATTTGATAAATCCGGGGTGGTCAAAGCCGAAACAATGAGCATAATTTTCTATATTCCATGAGGACCTAAAGTTTGAGTTACAAATAGTATTGTTGCGAGTACACGAAGAATCCGATTTCTCAAAGTTAGTGAATTGGGTTATTTTGAAGTCCTGCCGACAGGCATTTCTAGAAAATTTTAGTTTGTAAAATTTTTGAGATTTCTGAAATTTTGCTAATTTTTGATGAGGCGACTTTATGTTCGCATAAGAATTCAGCTTAATAACAATCAGGTAAGAAATAATATATATTTTCAGCAATGGAAAAATATTTATGTTCGCGTTTATACACTGATGGAAAAAAATCCCAACACCAAGAAAAAAATATTGTACAGTAATGAAATTTTAGGAATAAATTTGTCTAGGTAACATATTTAATTGATTAAAGTTTCAAGATCACAGATAGAGCCATTGGCGAGAAGAGCTATTTCAAATGTGAAATGTTGGTACATTAGTAATCAGTGTAACCGGTAGAATTTTGAATGCAAGCATGCAAACGTGCATGCATTGCGTCGTACAGGTGTCGGATATCAGTTTGTGGGATGGAGTTCCATGCCTGTTGCACTTAGGCGGTCAATGCAGGGACGGTTAATGCTGGTTGTGGATGACGCTGGAGTTGTCGTCCAATGATGTCCCATACGTGCTCGATTGGGAAAGATCTGGTAATCTAGAAGGCCAACACAACATGTCGACACTATGTAGAGCCTGTTGGGCTACAATAGCGGTATGAGGGCGAGCGTTATCCTGTTGGTAAACACCCCCTTGAATGCTGTTCATGAATGGCAGCACAACAGGTTGTATCACTAGACTGAGTACAAATTTGCAGTCAGTGTGCGTCGGATAACCACGAGAGTGTTCCTGCTGTCATACGAAATTGCTCCCCAAACCATAACTCCTGGAGTAGGCCCTGTGTGTCTAGGCCGCAGACAGGTCACTAGCAGGCGTTCACCTCGCCTCCTTCTAACCAACAAGCGGCTATCACTGCGACAAAGGCAGATCCGGCTTTAAACAGAAAACACAACAGATCTCCACTCCGTCCTCCAATGAGCTCTAGCTTGACACCACTCACGTCGCAAACGGCAGTGGTTTGGAGTCATTGGAATGCACTGTAGAGGGCGTCTGGCTCGGATCTGCCCTTGAAGTAACCGATTTGTAACCTTTCGTTGTGTCACTGTGGTGCCAACTGCAGCTCGAATTTCAGCTGAAGACGCAGTACGATTAGCCACAGCCATACGACGGTCTTCCCTCTCAGTAGTACCACGTGGCCGCCCGGAACCTTGTCTTCTTGAGGCAATACCTTCCCTTGACCACTGCCGCCAATACTCATGCACAGTGGATACATTCCTGCCAAGTCTTTCAGCAATATCGCGGAAAGAAAACCCACCTTCTCGTAGCCCTACAACACGACCTCGTTCAAACTCAGTGAGCTGTCGATAATGGTTTCTTCGTCTTCTCAGAGTTATCCTTGACTAAAATTAACCCACTATGTCAAATCTCAACTGTAAATAACGATAACGAACCTTACAGCGCTTATTTAAAGCAAACCTCATTTGCATGTTCATAGTGTCGCGCCACACTTACGCGCGTAGTTCGAAATTTGAATCGACGTCATCTTTCAGATGTATAAACACGCCTACCAAATTTCGTTTATCTAGCACAGCTCCTTCCTAGTGTTGGGACTTTTTTTTCCATCAATGTATTATTGATTTAAGTAAAACATGAATGCAGAAATTAAGTTCAAAATGTTCCAATCGTTAATTTTAATTGCAAGCATATGTACACCATTAATAAGAGAAAAGAAGATATATAAACAATTGCTATTAAACTTGAGTTAAATACTGAAGAAGAATTATCTTAAAAATCTTAACTATAAAAATAACATTCTGAGAATCAGAAATAAAATTGTACATTTTATATGATAGTAAGATGGAATATACGGAATCATTACTCTGAACAAAAAAAAAAGAATTGATCAACATGGTCCGTCATAATACCAAACAGCTGGAAAAAACATTTTAGACACTTGTTAACACTTTGAGAGCGATTAAGATTAGGAATACTTAATAAGATTTGGTGCATCTCTCAAGGGTACATAAAATGATACCAAAGTTTTGGCTTCGGTTCGTAATTTACGAACCAAGAAATATTTCAAGTACGACACATTAATTTGTGGTTAAATTAAATATATAAATGCAAGAACAACTTGAAAATCACCATATAGAATACCTTAACAAGAAAGATATACTAAATCAAATTAAGATACTATACAATTAATTATACTATACAATTAAGATATACTAAAGATATACTAAAAGAAATCAAATACTAAAACAACACAAATATTTCAATAAATGAAATAGAAAAGATGAATATGCTATAAAAGTGAAGTAACTGAGAAATTATTTAATACTAAATAGTATAAAAAATTTCACAGATGATGAAGAATCACGGAACATTCAAACGTGAAGGAATGTTTTATTTCTACAAATCAAATGTTGGATGCTGTTGAAGTTGAACAAAACGACACAGAAATGCACGGCCCTTGTATATAATAGAATAGGACGACCAAAACAAAACTGATGAATTTTTCTGTGCTGGAAATTTGAAAACACACACTTTCATCATTGGATTCAAATACTGATTTTTGCTAGAGATGCACAAATAATAAATGATACTTGGTACAGGGGTTGACGTCCAGTACGAGTTAGGATTTAAAACTGAATACTGGATTGTTCCTGAAGAAATCAACGACGTAAAGTGGATGGACGCTGATTTATTTTGAGAACTGGATGTCAGGACGACACATTTCCTAATTTGATTTTGGCGGTAAAATTTTCTTGCGATAGTCGGGACGAATTTATCTTAATTTCATCATTTCACTGAAACACAGCGATGAACCATTCTCGGGATGATGACACTCAGAAATTCTTTTCGGTA
>JAPMOQ010058396.1:0-44126 GCA_026543055.1 Argiope trifasciata | reverse complement strand
GAGGTTTAACCGGTTATCTTTTCACCAATGGTTTCACAAATTTTCTTATGGCATGTATTGTTTTGATAAATCACAATTGAAAATTTAAATCTTCGAGTTAGCTTCGATGCCTGTTTTCTCCGAGCGGAGCTCGGTCACCCGCTGGTAATGATAATTGAATAATGGTAATGATAATGAAAATTGAAAATAAAGTAATGATAACGATAAAAACTTCCATGGATGTTTACCTGAGTTGAAGTTTTTAAAACGTGCTTTCACAGAAATATTATAGAAAGTTGCTGGTACATGATGTCACAACCATTGAGTATGAAAATTTTCATTTGAATAAAATTTTCATTGATAATTCTTATGCATTTTTATTATCACAATGATTAAAAATTAAAATAAATATTTGAGAAAAACCAGTAACTAAAGAATGTAGACAAAATTGATGAGAGGTGCGCTTTCGCAACGCTTGATTAATTGGATCGTAGAAATCGAATAAAAAGAGCATGTAAAGTCTTCTCTGTTAAAATCGTTTTTTATATAAATAAAAATGAATGTTTGTCTGTATGTCTCTTATGCGCAGCCATACCGCTCACACGGTTCCAATGAAACTTCGAATACTTATTACTTGCAATTACGGGATGGTTATAGGCATAATACATTCATCTGAACTATAAAAATATTTTCAGATCTACCGCATCTATTAACCATAGATTAACCACCAAATAATCCACCAAGGAGGCATAACAGATTCAGTAAAGATATTAAATTCAGATTAGTCGTTTCTATTTTGTAGCTATTGTACGTAAAAGCATTGTAAGTTTTTCTCTGAGGAAACAGTTTAATTTGAGAGGGTGTGAGAAAGTTTTAGGGGAACCAACCCTGTAGGTTTGAAATTTTAACTAAACATTGATAAAATTTGAGCGTTTTTTACTCTAACTTCCGAAAATATTATAGTACAAATAATTTTGCCTCTTCTTAGACTTCAAAAAATTATCCTTTCAACAATATTAAAAACTTTATGGTATAAATATATTTTCTACGTCTAATCAATTTTAAAACAAAATATTTCAATCACATTTTCTAACATTAAACTTGAGAATACTGAACGAATATGAAACGAATCACGAGATACAATAAATAATTTCTTTCATTACCATTCTGAAAGTACACCACGCTTTACAATTCTAGAAGAATACACAAATCTAACACATAAAAATGAATATTTGTTTGTAGAATAGAGTAATAAAATTAGAATAAATACTCTTCATGCTACACCTTTATACATCCTTTAATTTCAATGAATGTATTCATTGCCAAGAAAATAAATATCATTCTTTCTATTATTCTTAATTAAACAATATAACTGATTCCAAACGATAGTTCCAAGATTATTTCTTCTAAGACAACAACTCGCCGGGAGCCAGCTAGTATATCCATAATAAGTGTTCTTTAGAATAGCTTTAGTTATTAGATATAGCTTTTATATTGCTGCCTCAGTCCAATTTTAAGTGCTCTGTTAAAAGGAGAAAGCCAAACTTGAAAAATAAAACTTTATTTAAGTAGAGGGTTACTTATTTTTCAATGGATGCTTGTACAAAATGGAATAATTAGACTGCCATATCCGTCCTGTTTTTCCATTTCTCAAAAATAAGTTATACAGGCATGAAAAGATTTTTTAACCTATTCAATAAACAACAATTATGAAAAAAAGTTAAACAATGGAAATTGATATAAATAATCATCAACGTTTGAGCCATAATGTGAAAAGAAATTTAGTAATAAGGCTACAATAATATTTTATGACTTTGACTGGATGTCAAAGACAGAATCACCTCGATATTTAATTATTCTGATTAATATATAAATTCAATGATTTTAACTTTGAAGCCTCAGTATATTTCTAAATAAACAAATAAGGAAATGTTTGACTAATTTGAAAATTGGATTTCTAATTTTGTTAAGAAAAAAAAGAAGAAATAACAACCATATGAAATTTAATCAAATTAGCCCGTAAGTTTACATTTTTAACTGAAAAGTCTTCAAATTCAACATAATATTTCATTTTCTGGAACTATTGAAATTGTGTATAAAATTTGTTTACGTATTAAAATTTTATAAAACAAACAAAAATTATTCAAAGCTCTATGAAATATTCAATTAAAGAATCTACTTCATTCTTCATATAATTTCAACTGTCATGCAATCATTTGTTCTATTAAAAAAAATAAATAATTATATCAATTAAATTAATTAAAACTAATTAAAAATGGATTAATTAATAAAAATTTTATATTTCTAGATCATTTGAAATAAAATTAATCCATAATTTGAAAAGAATTAACGAAAAAATAAGCCCGGTTCTAAAACAAATCTTGAAAAATCTTATTTTTATTTTAATCAAACTTTCTCACAGTTATCCATTTACGAGGTAATTAATCATCGCATCTATTATTAGATTATTATAGTGTAGTGAGCTATAAATATATTTTATTTTTATAAAATAAATGTCAAATAATGAATTTACATATTAATTGCAAATATTTTTCTTTGTCAAAATTTTCTTAACTCCATTATTTTTGAAGTGTTTTAATTCAAAATTAATCTAATTAAGAAATTATCATTACTACCGTTTTTCCTTATTATGAATAAATATGATCAAACATAACTTTTACTAATAAGCTTCATTAAGACTTTATCACAGCATTTTCAAATTAACATTAATTAAATAAGATTTGTAAGTTTAGCAATTCATTTGTACCATTTTTGAACGCTGATTTCCCAAAAAACGGATAATTTTGTGAAAATGTTTCTGTAATTGAAATGTAAGAATTCTAATTTTTCTCCTTTTTTATATTTATTTTGTCAGGTCACATTGAGTTTGTACGCTTTTCCTCTAAATTCAATTATTACGATTTAGAAAGATTGCTCAGATTAAGGTATCCGACTACGTTCGAAGAGAAATTTTTGAAAAATCGGATTTTTTAAAAACTATTTAAAACTACAGATTTTAGATGTATTGCTAATTATAATACAAAATACTACAAATGCAACAAAATTATTTAAAAATATTATATATTTTGACAAATAGGAAAATTTGTAGTAAATTTGAATGAAATTTAACTGAAACAGTTAACACTGTACACAAAATGGTAATGCAGAAATTCTATTTTTCTTTGCACACAAGTTATAGAATACAATGGTGTATGAAATGAATCAAAATCTCAATAACATTTCGTAATGTAAAGATGTTATGGTTAAAAATATACATATATATGCGTTTTTTTCATAAATATAATAATTAATTTTTCAAAAAATACCCATAAATGAAAAAGTATTATACCAATGATAAAACTTTTGGTTCATTTCATTGCCCTTATTATTTAAAATACACTCTGAAATTTTTATGTAAATATATGTATTAGTTTTCAAGATATCATGTTAACGGTGAAGAAATTTTATGAAAATGAAAGTTTTGAGAAAAAGAAAGTGATAGACAAAATGTTAACTGAAAAAATATGTAACCCTGGATGATAGGTGAGGCGCTCCTTTTTCTAGAAGAGTTAAATTGTTTTGAAAAGAGGAAAGTTTGAATTACAAGAAATAACAATGTTTAAAATGTCGCCAATGTGGTCGATAACCAGTGTTTACAACGTAGTCGGATACCTTAAGAAATTAGGAATGGCATAATTTTATTTTCTATTTTCTCAACCTCATGTGAACAACCAGAGTTAAAAATTATTTTAGGATACAGCCATAATGAATATGATTAAAATTTGTAATTTTTTTTATATTTCTTCAATATTTAATAGTTTTTGTAAAAAAAGATGTATTTTTATATCAGAAATAAATCTTATAAGCGGAATTAAACCTGAAACTTTTCATGATTCCCACAATACCAGAAGATATTGAATGGGCTTAAATTATATATATATAAATAAAAATGAATGCTTGTCTGTATTCCTTTTATGCGCCGCCGTACCGCTCATCCAATTCCGATAAAACTTTGAATACTTATTATTGCACTTACGGAATGGCAATAGGCAGAGTAAAATGATCTAATGTGCAAAAATTATTTTCGGATATACTTACTGCCTCTTTTTAATAAGGATTAACCGCCAAATAACTCGCCAAGGAGACGCAACAAATTCAGTAAAGATGCTACATTTAAGCTAAACACTAATACTTCGTAGCTGTTGTTATGTAAAGGCAATATAAATCTTTCTCTGAGGTAATAATTTCATTAGAGAGTGTGCGAGAAAGTTTTAGGGGAACCAATACAATATATTTGAAATTTTAACTAAACATTTAGTAAAATTTTAGCGTTTTTTGTAATAATTTCCGAAAATATTAGATTATAAATAATTGTACACCCTTTTAGTTATCAAAAAATTGGCTTTCCAACTGCATTAAAGATCTTATGGTATTAATATATTTTCTATGTTTAATCAATTTTAAAATAAAACGTTTTGATTACATTTTCTAACATTAAACTTGAGAATACAGAACGAATATTAAACGAATCACGAAACTCAGAAAAAGGTTTCTTTCATTACCATTCTGAAAGTACACCGAGCTTGACAATACTAAAAGAATACAAAAATCTAATACCTAAAAATGAATATTTGTTTGTAGAGTAGAATAATAAAAATAGAATAAATACTTTTTACTCTTCTCCTTTATATATCCTTCCATTTCAATGAATGTATTCTTTGCCGACAAGAAAATAAATATCATTCTTAATTAAACAAAATAACTATTTCAAATCCCAGACATTTCTAACATTATTTCTTCTGCGGCAACAACGCTCCGTGCTCCAGCTAGTGTTTTCATAAAAATAATTGCTTTCATAAAATATACAGAATAAATTACTGTTTTACAACTGAAAACTGAATCAATACAATTGAGGTACATGAAGTAATAACGCAGGTCCATCTTGGTTGTAAGAAGTACGCAAAATTTATCCCCAATACCCCGTTGGTATTTGAGCGTACACATAAATCATTTTTTATAGCATAAGAATTAAATATAGCCTTTATTTATGTTAATAAGTTTCTAATTAGGAATGATCTCACAAAATAAATAAATAAAGGAACAAAAATAAACAAAACTCCTATATTTTTAAACCTCTATACATTTTTTAAGATATCCGACAACGTTCGAAGGAAAATTTTTGAAAAATTGGATATTTTAGTAAATTATGAAATGGTTTTTAGATTTATTGTCAATAATAAACAGTATGAACTCAAAATCTACCATTTTGAAAATATAATATATTTTGAGAAATGATAAAATTTGTAGCAAATTTTAATGAAATTTAACTAAAACGGTTTACATTCTATACAAAATTTGTAATGCAGCAATTCTATTTTTCTTTGTACACAAGTTATAGAATATAATGATGAATGAAATGAGTCAAAATCTAAGAAAAATTATGAGATGCAAAGAACTTATAGGTAAAGATATGCATAAATATACAATTTTACCATAAATTTACATATTAATTTTCCAAAAAACATCTATAAAAGAAAAAAAAAGTATTTCACCAGCAATACAACTTTGATTCATTTCCTTGCCCATATTATTTAGAAGACGCGCTGAAATATTTATGCACCTACCTGTATTAGTTTTGGGGATATTAAGTTAACGGAGGGGATTCTTTATGAAAATAAAAGTTTTGAGAATATTGAAGCTAAAGACTAATTTTAGTTGAAAAATCTGTGACCCTGGATGATAGGCCAGAACTTAGAAAAGATAAAATGTTTTGGGAATAGAAATATCTAAACTACAAGAAATAATAAGATGTTTTATTAAATTGCCAATGTGGTCGATAATCAGAGTTTTTAACATAGTCGGATACTAATCTCAACTAAAGCCTAGAGATGAATCTAGTAAATGAAAGCTGTGTGACTGCCCGATATCATGCTAACAAGCCCGATATCATTACTCTGAGACAGAGAATCAATTTCGACTTATTCATTCCCTTAATATGGCTTCAAAATTTGAGAAAGTTTACAACTCTTTCTTATGTTCTTAGTCAAAAAAGTAAAATGTTTTTAAAAGCATATCTCATTGTTATGCTCACTAATGTGGTTTTTTAATCAAAAGCATATTAATGAGCATATCAAGGGTATTTTAAAAGCATATTAATGAAGAGCCCATTTTAAAATATTGAAAAATAATTCATGTTAATACCGTTCTATCATATCCATGATACAGATGTTGTTTTCTATAAAGTTTTCGCAATCTAGGATCTCTAATTAAGTAAAATGTTAAAAAAATTAGCATTCCTTGATGTTATTTAAAAGACATTCTGTAGCTTTGTGAGAGCAATGAAAACTTACATTGAGTCTAAAACCGGCTTCTCATTAAACAAGCAAATTCATTAAAACGATATTTGTTGCAGCAACTTGCTCATTAGGGAAAATATTTCCTGATAAATCCGTTTGTTTACTGTTAAAGTGATCTTTATAAAAAGAAATACCTACCTTCATTACTTATTTTTGTGACCATAAAGTCATTTTTCCCCTTTAATTAAGAATATCTGAGCAATCTCAGTGCATTTTCAATATTCACTGGATGAAAAATAAATTCAGGTTAAGAATAACAATGACTCTTAAAATAGTAAATAAGCCTTTGCAATAAAGCCATGCATTGCCCCAACATAAAATAAGAAAGATTAAAACAATAGATTCCAATTTATGAGATATTAGCTGATGCTGGCAAGTTGCTGCCACAGAAGAAATAATCCTGGAAATATAATTTGAAATTTAAAATAACTGCCTTGTTTAATTAGGAATAATATGGTAAATGAATACATTCATTAAAGTTGAATGATATTTAAAAGAGAAGTGCAATCAATTTTTGTTCTATTCTTTTTTATTATTAAAGAGCTTTAAGGTTGGCAATATATATATATATATATATATATATATATATATATATATTTGTTTTTCCATCTTCAGAAGAAACAAATTTCTTGACTGTCCAACTCGAAACATCCGGCATACAACTGGTTACGTGGAAGACTGTTGTCTCCTTGGCAAGTTAATTTGACAGTAATCCTTGGTAAATAGATGCTATAAATTGATACAAAAATAATATTTCTACATTACATAATTTTACAATACCTATAACCATCTTGTAAATGCAAGTAATAAGTATTCAAATATTGCAATCCGATGAGCGGCACGGCAGCGCATAAGAGACCTACAAACAAACATTCATTTTTATTTATATAGACTGTCTTTACATGCAAAATGCAATTGGGCATCTTAGATTACAACTAATTGCACTTAATTCCAAGCTATAAATTTATTTCTGCAAAGCATGCACTGCATTCCAGAATTAAACAGATGTGAAGCCCAATTTTCATTTACTTTTGTTTTATTAGCAGTCCCAACGGGGACATTTCAGGTATGGAGATGAGAAGTTTCCAGAATCGTGGTTGACTCTCACCTTTCAGGTGGGTATAGAAATGGTGTGAGGTCAGCTACCCACTCTCTGTGGTAGGTCGGGCCTTCAAGAGAAAGGGTTCTACCGTAGCTAGTGATGACTTTTATGAATTAACTTCCAATATCGCCAATGCCATCACGAAGTCTGATCATTCAGATTTTTTTCGTACATTTTTGAGTATGTGGTTAATTATACATCAACATGTATGCTGGGTCTTAAGTGCTCCTGAATTTCAAATCTATTTTATGAAAGCCGAGATCTTATGGCATGGTAAAAAGGCTAATAGCCATCATGAAGTCCGGTTATTCAGATTTTTTTCGTATGCTTTTGGGTCTGTGATTATTATATCGGCATACCGTTTTGAAACAACGCGACGAATATTTTAAGCGGCATATATTTAAATCATATTTTTGAGACTTGGTTAGAGAACCATTCTGGAGTCTATACTCTACAAACATCCCAATCCGTTGAATGTCTCAGATTTACTGATGCTCTGAAGTCAAATTAAGCATGGATCAAATCCACATGTACGATGGGTCTTAGGTGCTCTTGAATTTCAAATCTGCCTTATGAAAGCCGAAACCTTATCTCATGGTAAAAAAGCTAATGACAGATATCTGAAGTAGGAGTAGATGTCCCATGATCTGGGCATGATAGTTTGGGTATGCTTGTTCTCCCCCCTGTGTTTTATCTGTGAGGTGTGTGAAAGTGTCCCACTGTAAAAAGTTGTTTTTCAAAAGTTCCTTAAAAGTGCAGTTCTCAAGAAGGAAAACAAAATCACCCTGACGGTCTCTACAGATTTCTAACACTACAGTGATTGTTTATTTGCTGATACATGTCACACAGATATTCTCAATGTAATCTATAAATCTTTTCTTTTTAATTAGTATTCTCATTTCTCTGTAAGTTTAATCCATAGTCGCCATTTGTTTAAGTATTCTTGTTCTCTCCATCTAATTATCACTTCACCAAAAATTGAATAAAGTCGTGCAGGATTTGGCAACATTGGGATTCTCTCTGGAGATACCTTCTGTTTGCTGTCTCCTTCTTTCTTTAATTTTTTTTTATTCCTTTCTTCCATTCTGTGCAAATCCAACTGGTTAGATAACTTAGTTTTATAGGCACAGGATGGTGTCATGTTATGTGAAAAGAGATTGTGCAAGAGAGTGTGTGAGTGTCATCTTCATATGAACTAGAAGTCAGACTCCTGCCCTCGGGTGCTCAGAGGTCTTTACGCTCAGAAGCTACAGCACCTCCTTTCTGTAGTAACGAGGACACAGCATCATCAAAAAGTGCACGCCCATTAATAGTTGACTCCATTTTAATAGAGTAACATTAGGAAATTGGCAGCCTCATTATAATTTTATGATAATCTTAAGCTATTAGAAGTCTTTTCATAAATATAATTTTTCTTCAATTGAAAAAAATTCGGTTCATTTTTTGTAACTTTTGCAAGCTTTTTTCAAATCATACTGGATTTTTTTTAACATCTAGTATGAAAGTTGGTGGAGATATTAGTTCAAAGGCAGTCATTACAATATAACTATGACAAAGTCCATTCATAATAATTATATTTTTAGCCTCAAAATTGGGTATCATTCTCGATAAGTTAAGTTTAATCGAACTGAAAACGTATTTAACGCAATTAATTTTTTGAGAATGTTAATAAAAAGGTATTAAACCCTTAAGTTTGTACACACTTCTGTTAAACTTCCCAGTATTCCTAGTTATTTCTTGAAATAACTGATCATGAATCTTCAGTTATTTCATTGGATATATAGTTATTTCCTGAAGTAATCTATCATGATTCATTAGTTTTTTCTTTAAGTATCTAGTTGTTTCCTGAAGTAACTGATCTTGATTCATTAGTTATTTCGTTGAGTATCTAGTTGTTTCCTGAAGTACCTGATCCTGATTCATTAATTATTTTATTGTGTATCCAGTTTTTTTTCCTGAAAATAACTGATTATGATTCATCAGTTTTTTGATAGAATAACTAATTTTTTAATGAAATAACTAATCAAGATTTATCAGCTATTTCATAGAATATCTTAAAGTAACTAATCAGGATTTATTAGTTATTTCGTTGGATATTAGAGGAAATAACAGTAATATTCTATGAAATAACATCTTTTCTTATTTAATCAAACAAATATCAAGATAAACTGAATGCCATAAAATCGAAAAACGCATTTTTGCAATTCAATTACTCTTACTTATCTTTTAAACGCAAAGGAAAAACAGGCTAGCAGCCAAAAATGTGATACATTTTTATTATAAATGCCAAAAAAATTCAAAACCGCGGCGATGAAGCCGCAGTAAATATGATTCTCCCAGCGCAGCGAGAGCGAAAAACTATTAAAGGCAGATCTCTGCCGAATGGAATCGCTTAAAATGAGTTGCGGTTATTTGTGCTACTAATTGCAAGAGTTAAAGCGGGAGGAAATTGGGCGATGAAAAATAAGATCGCCTACAGACCCAGTTTCCGAAAACACCATTCCAGTAATTAGAGGGCACATCCCGCGGAATGCAGTTAAGAGATGAAACCGTATGCTCTCGGGACCGGGGCGCTCGTGCTCAGAAAATCGGATGTCGTTTGGAAACCTTCGAGTGCCGACTGGGAGAGAATGGCTTGCGAAATGGGGGCCTTGTTTCTTCTGCAATGAAAGTATTTTTGGAAAGCGTAACGATTGCTGTTGCGAATATTTTATGGAAAATTAACTGTGAATTATTAGTTTACTGTTTGAGTAAACATTAGTGTGGACTTCATCTGTTTTGTGAAGAGTTGCGCAATTTGTCATTCGATTGTGGCAAATGAAAGAAGGCATACTGCTTGCCACCGAAGAGTAATTGGGTTCTTTTGGAAAGCGTAAAGATTGCTGCTGCGAATATTTTATGGAGAATTAACTGTGCATTAGTTGAATGTTTGAGTAAACATTAGTTTGACTCCATCTGTTTTGTGAAGAGTTACGATCGAAGAGTTTGCGATCGGTTGCAGCGAATGAAAGAAGGTATCCTGCTTGCCGCCGAAGAGTAATTGGGTTCTTTTGGAAAGCGTAACGATTGCTGTTTCGAATCTTTTATGGAAAATTAATTGTGAATTATTAGTTGAATGTTTATATATAGTTGATTATTAGTTGAATGTTATATGTAGTTGAATGTTTATATATAGTTGATTATCAGTTGAATATTATATGTAGCTGAATGTATATATATAGTTGAATGTTTGACTGAACATTAGTTTGGCTCCATCTATTTTGTGAAGAAATGCACAATATATCATGGATTATGGCAAATGGAAGAACGTATCCTGCCTGCTGCCAAAGAGTTATTTGGGTACTTTTGGATATTTTTTTAAAGCGCATCGATTGCTGTTGCGAATATTTTATGGAAAATCAACTGTGCATTATTAGTTGAATGTTTGAATAAACATTAGTTTGACTTCATCTGTTTTGTTGCGCAATTTGTCTTTCAATTGTGGCGAATGAAAGAAGGTATCCTGCCTGCTGCCGAAGAGTGATTTGGGTGTTTTTGGAATCGCTTAAAATGAGTTGCAGTTATTTGTGCTACTAATTGCAAGAGTTAAAGCGGGAGGAAATTGGGCGATGAAAAAAAAGAGATCACCTACAGACGATAGGTTTTGCGAATATTTTAAGGAGAAATTAACTGCGAATTATTATTGGAATATTTGAGCAAACATTAATTTGACTCCATCTGTGTTGTGAAGAGTTGCGCAATTTGTCATCGGTTGCGGCGAATGAAGGAAGGTATCCTGCCTGATAACCGAAGAGTAATTGGGTGGTTTGGGGTAATTAAAATTAACTGTGAATTATTAGAAGATTTGAGTAAACAATAGTTTCATTCTCGTCGTATGCGGTATTTTAATTCTTTATTGGTGATGCGTGAATTGGTGGGAGAACACCTTCAAAAATATCTTTGAATTGTTAAGAGCCATAAATTATATAGATTTTATATAAATACCATAAGGATTTTAAGCATTTCCTTGGAAACTTTTCCGTAATTGGAGATCTAATTTTAAGATCTTTTTCCATTAAACTTATTGTACTTGGATTTTATAAAAGCAAAATGTTGTTTGTATTTTAACCTCGAAGAAACATTTTCTTCAATAGATCATTTGGCAATAAACACACACCATTTATTTTGGCGCAGCATGGTCAGATTTGCTCCTTGCGCCATTAAAATCCATCTATCTGAACTATTAAATTTGTATTAAAATATTATATAAGCCGTGGTCTAAATAAATAAATGAGTGTCGAAGAAAATATATTAAAATCGAAACTTATAAGAGGTATTAAAGTTTTATAAGATAATTTTTAAAATATTTTTCATCATTGATTATATCAATGATAAAATATTGATGAATTATTGAGGTGTTCGTAGGTCATTTCTTGAAAAGATTAATTATCTTATCATTGATTATATCAATGATAAAATATTGATGAATTATTGAGGTGTTCTTAGGTCATTTCTTGAAAAGATTAATTATCTTATCATTGATAAAATCAATGTTAAAATAATAAAGAAAACTCAAAAAAAATTATATAAATCTGTGAAATTATTGATGTCTTCAAATATTCAAATGCTTAAAGTAATCAGCAATTGAATCTAAAATTTGAATAATTTTTTTTGCACTAATCTAGACTAGTAGCAACTTTTTCAGTTCTCTATCGGTTCAGAAATATAAATGTCAACTTTTCCGCACAAGCTTATTGATTGCGTTGTGCCGCTTTTATTTTTAACGAACACAATTTCCTGTTCAAGACATCTGTTCTTTATATATTTCGAGCCAACCTCAATTTCACATGTACTTTGCTAGAAGTCATAATGGGTGACTTTTCTTAATCAAGTTCAATCTTTAAAAAAGTTTTTTTTTTTTCCTTTTTAGAATTTTAAACCATAAAGTTGAAATCAAATTAATATTGGCAATTCTTTAAAACTATTAAAACTAATTACGCATGGAACCCATAACAGAAATTTAGTCTTTTTAAATTATGAAACTTTATTTCGTGACTTTAGATTCTCCGTGTTCCTTCAACAATAGCAACACTTTCAAAGCACTGTTGCCTCTTATAATATATAAATACTAATCTATATACTTATATAAAGCGATATTCTACGACTTGTATAACGCGAGTTTAAAATTTAAAAAATATATATTTTCTCTTTTTTATAATTTTTAACCACAACATAAGAATCAAAACAAGATTAGCTTTTTCTTAAACCTTTAAAATTAATTAATAGTTTTAATTAAGGGCACTTCATGAATTTATCCTTCCATGAAATGACCTATTTATCAACGTTGGCCCAAACTACAGAAGTCTTCCTTGAGCATTTTATTTCTATTAAGGCATCTCAAACGCCTTCACCGTCCGATGCCCGCTGGCATTTAAAACATAAAAAAGGCGATGGAGTTAATTATTTGTTAAGACACAAAGTCTACTATGTTTTCTTGATCAAGTTCAATCTTTAAAACATATATATTTTTCTCTTTTTTTTTAGAATTTTAAACCATAACATAATCAAATCAGGATTAGCGATTCTTTAAAACTATTAAAATTAATTTATAGTTTTAATTAAGGTTATTTAATCAGTTTATCCTTTCATGAAACGACCTATTTATCTACGTTGACCCAAACTACAGAGGTCTTCTTTGAGCATTTTATTCCTGTTGCGGCATTTGAAACGCCTTCACCGTCCGATGCCCGCTGGCATTTAAAAACATAAAAAAAAACCCGGCGGAGTTAATTATTTGTAAAGAAACAAAACCCACTATGTTAGGAAGCAATTGCTCCATGGAACACAAACCCTTTTCCTGTAGCGCCAATTCTCGGACGTGAGGGACATCTAAAACGCTCCTCCCTCTACTTGACCTTTACGAGAAGAGATCGAAAAAGACAAGACTCAGAAAAGAGGATTCAAAGGAAATATTCAACACGTTGAAGGTACAAAAGTAAAAGAATTTTTGCCTTTTGAGAGAAAAGGCTTCTTGGAATATTTCTGCATATATGATTCGCTAAAAATAGTTTTTACTGATAGGCTTTAAGATGTGGATTTCTTTTATAATAAGCAAATAAATTTCTGATATATTGTTTTTTTTACCTTTGTCTTTACTTTTTATTATTTGCTTTTCCAAAAATGATTTCACACATTTTATTTAGAATATCGCGTTATTAAAGTATACATTGGGTTGGGTAGTAAATTCGTTGCGTTTTTATATTTACGTTGTTTTCCAACAATTTTTTTGCTTTTTGACAAAGTGTATAGCATTCCTTCGATAGATCTATTTCTGCTTTATAAAACTATACTAATGGTCTTTTTGAGTCATTTAATTTTTAATTACTTTTAAGGCTTAGAAACGGAATATCCAGGAGGTAAAAATCAACCCCTGCTCTTCTTTGCTTTTCATCCAGGCCAAAAAGCTGCTTAAGCAGCACGGGACAATTGCAATGAATACGGAGACGGTGTCATAAGCAAGTCTGCAGCACGGAAATGGTCATGCCTGACCTCCATCCAAAGAAGACCATGATCTGCGTTTGGGAGGGGGGACTGGGAGGGCATGGTGTACTGGGAAATGCTCGAAAGGAATGTCACGGTCACCAAGGGACTCTACATAGACCAGCTACACCGCATGAAAGAGGCTATGCGACTGAAAAGACCCCATCAACAAGGTCAAACCATACTCCTTCACGACAACGCCAGGCCCCATGTTGAACAAATCGTCAAAGCCGCGCTCCAAGAGCTTGCATGAAGTCTTTCAGCCTCCCCCATATTCTCCAGATCTTGCGCCGTCAGATTACCGTTTTTCCCGCTCCCTGTCTAACTATATGAAGGGCGTTACTTTCGACAATACATAGGGCCTTGAAAACCAAACCGGGTGTTTTTTGACCCGAATGGCATCGACAAATCGGTCGAGATGTGGGAGGAGGTCGTAAACAACAGCGGAGAATGCATAATCACTTAATCGATTGTTATTACTAAGGATTTTCTTTAAATAAAAGTTTTTGATAAAAACGCTACGAACTTATTCTCCAACCCAATAGATCAATTTTTGTATGTTATAAGTGGCAATAATGCTTTGAAAGTGTTGCCTTTATTGGAGGAATTACGGAGAATCTAAAGTTACAAAATAAAGCTTCTTAATTTAAAAAGACTAAATTTCTGTTACGGGCTCCCTGCGTAATTAGTTATAAAGAATCGCTAGTCTTGATTTGATTTCAATGCTATGGTTTAAAATTCTAAAAAAGAGAAAAAAAATTCTTCTTTAAAATATTGAACTTGATCAAAAAGTCATCATTTATTGCTTCCAGTAAAGTATAGGTGGAATTGATTTTGGCTCGAAATATATAAAGAACAAATGTCGTAAACAGGAAATTGTGT
Source organism: Argiope trifasciata (assembly GCA_026543055.1). Taxonomy (NCBI): domain Eukaryota; kingdom Metazoa; phylum Arthropoda; class Arachnida; order Araneae; family Araneidae; genus Argiope; species Argiope trifasciata. The sequence continues at coordinate 29,288 of JAPMOQ010058396.1, read as the reverse complement.
GAAATAAAAATAAAAGCGACACAACGCAATCAATAAGCTTGTGCGGAAGAGTTGATATTTATATTTCTGAATCGATAGAGAACTGAAAAAATTGCTACTAATCTAGATTAGTAAAAGAAAAATTATTCAACTTCAGATTCAACTGCTGATCACTTTAAACATTTGAATATTTGAACACCTCAATAATTTAACTGATTTATATTTTTTTTCGAGTTTTCTCCATTATTTTTTTAATGTTACAACACTAAAAAATACAACAGATAATATATTAAGAAAGTTTTCTGAAAGAAATATTCTTTTGCCGCTCAAATTTCTTGAATTTTCGAAAATATTTGTTGTAAATATGAAAAGCATGTTTTTACTGGTCTTAATTATAATAAAATAATTTAAGGTATTCGACTACGTGAAAAACGCTGGTTATCTACCACATAGGGGAATTTTTTTAAAATTGTTATTTTTTGCAATTCACACTTTCCTCTTTCCCAAACAGTATATCTTTTCAAAGAAAAGGAAGGACTGACCTATCATCCTGAGAAATTTTAAGCAAAACATATTTTTCAGCCAAAATCTGTCTTCAATTTTCTAAAAAATATTAATTAGCATATAAATTATATACCGTTAATATAATATCTCAAAAACAAGCAAAGGTATTTGCATAAAAATTTAAGCTCGTGTTTTAAATACTATGGGCAATGAAATGAACCGAAAGCTTTATTGTTGGTAAAATACTTTTTCATTTATAGGTGTTTTTAGAAAAATTAAGATGTGAACATATGAAAAAAAGGGATATATACGTATATTTATACCCATCACTTCTTTCCATCTCAACATTTTTCTTAGATTCTAGTTCATTTCTTTCAACTTCGTATTCTATAACTTGTGTACAAAGAAAAACAGGATTGCTGCATTTCAACTTTGTGAAGAGTGTTAACCGTTTTGATTCAATTTCATCAAAATTTACTATACATTTTCTTATTTCTAAAAATATATTAAATTTTTAAATAATGTTTTTGTATTTATAGTATTTTGTGTTACAATTGACTATACACCTAAAAACCATCGTTTTAGATAGTTTTTAAAAAATCCAATTTCTCAGAAATATTCTTTCAAACGTAGTCGGATAATCTAAAACAATTATACTCATCCAGCTAATTCTAATTACAGACTACAGTTGCGATAAAGTATTGATCATTGCAGATGCCTTCTAAAATAGCTTCAAGACGGGAAATCAATAAAACTAAAACGAATTTTAGTTTGCTAAAAACTTAAAAACTTGCCTTCAAAACTTTTTAAAAATAAGAAATGGAGTCAATGGTTTTAGAATTAGTGTGTGTTGTAATTGATACGAATAACTATGAATTGCGCAACTTGTATCAACATACGATATTCCCATTCGTTTATACCATTTATTCTGGTCTCAGCTTATATCAAAGTCCACAGGCACCTCAATCTTGTCTATTATGTCTATGTCTAGCAGCTGTCTAGGCGCAACTCATCATTAGTAAATGTGTAGCATTTGTCATTGTCAGTCGTGCTTGGAATCAGCCCTTCTCAACAATGTTGGCATTAATCTTCCCCATTCAACACATTGGTGTTATAGATTCGTCAACGCCAAAGAAATTACGAAACATTTATTTGAATATTCTGCATTTGGTATTAATATTTGTTATCTTAACAAAATATGCAACAGAAATCAAGAGAAACTATGCTTTATAAAGTCTGATAAGTTTTAAAATCCAAACAAGCAAACTTTTAACCCGTAATTAGGAAGGTGAAAATTTAGACGAAACTGGGGAGATGTGATCTACGTGACGGTATTTTCTTTACACTCGAATTAAATTTTCTAATAAAACTACTGGATTGAAAATTAACAATATAATCTGCAGAAATTTTTATTACTATATAAATATGTTTTAGACATTTTTTAAAATATTTTATCACTGAAAAAAAGTGAATGCATTGGAACATACATTTTCTTCTCAAATAACAAGTAAACATAATTAATATTCTTGAAAAAACATATTATGTTATACTTTTTAAATCATATTTATTTTTCCGGTATATAAAGATTTATAGAAAGTAATATAATGCAAAATTCAACAATCATATAAAAGATAAAAAAATTGACAATGGGTAAAACTAGCAAATTTTTTTATCGACTTGTGTGACTTTTATAGCACGGTTTTCTAGGGCATTTTGAACAGGTTAAGAACTATTATAACAACTTATAAATTCTCTTTATATATTTCTTGGCATATTAATATACTTTATAAATTTTCTAAAACCGTTATCACTAGAAATATTAATGATGTATGAACATAGTGTCAGAATCAGTTGAATGCGAACTTACAACGAAAAATTCTTCTGTACAACCATCCTTATCACTAAAATCACTTTCTGTTTCATTTAAAAGAGTCTGGAACACTGCTTCATAATGGAATCAGTGAATTGGCTGATATTTCTTGGCCCAAGTTTCCGCTCCCTCTGCTAAGCCTAGTTTATCACCGGGACACGAACGGGGAGGAGCGGTCTCAGCGACCGTGCTAAAAGGAATAGCTGAATTATTTTAAAAAAATCATCCACTAAAACCGGTTGAAAAGGTGCAGGTGTATTGAAGGTCCCAAAACAGCAAACTACAGGATCAATCCAGTCAGTTGAGCAAATGAGCTAATAGAATAGGGATGAGTGAAAGTCCATAGCCAGACGCCTCACTGACCGCACCTCCACAGTTAAGTGTTAAACATCTCTATCTGTAATTGTTGGGAACTATTCACGATCCCATACCTGTACTTAAGTTCAATTTGCATAAATTTAAAAAAAGATTTCGGTCATTGAGAAAATATTTATTTACTTTCAGTGAAAGTAAGGGAAAAATTAGTATTTTAGATAAAAGGGTAAAAATAATGTTGAAAACCAGACTTTAAAGAAAATGCTGTATTTTGTAGAAGGGAATTAATAAACCCACTCTAGATGGCATTATCGTTATTGTTTACATGAAATGCACCCAGGCACTTCCACCAACGTTATTAAGTAAAGATGACTACTGTGATAATATGGGCAATGTAATGAGCAAAAAGTGTTATTGTTGGTGAAATACTTTTTCCTTTATAGAGGGTTTTTTTTAAAAAAAATTAAGGTGTAAATTTATGGAAAAAATGGATATATACGTATATAATTTCTTTGCATCTCAAAATGAATCTTAGATTTTGGTTCATTTCACTCCTTATTATGCTCTATAACTGGCGTAAAAAGAAAAATAGGATTGTTGCATTACAGTTTTGTGCAGAATGTTACCGTTTTAGTTAAATTTCATTAAAATTTACAACAGATTGTCTGACTTCTCACAATATATTACATTTTCAAATAGTTTTGTACTATTTATAATATTTTGTATTATAAATGACAAACTATTTAAAACAATAGTTTTAAATAGTTTTTTTAAACTGCAATCTTTAATTTTTTTTTTCTTTGAACGTACTTGTATATCTTAATCAAATGCAAAGTTATCATTTTAGTTTCAGACATCATGAGAGAGGATATGTGAAGATGATGAAGAATAATCTGATCCATCCACATTCATATGAAGAGGGGAAAGAAAATTGATCTTCTTTAAATCTCCAATAAGCGAGACATGCTGGAAGACTTGGCTCGTAATGCAAATGAAGCAATCAGCCGAGCCTTAGTCTAATTGCTCTAACAAGAAGGACGAGGGAATTATTGGGTGCACAGATTCCCTTACAGAGTCTTTTAATTATCGTGTTTCTCCCACTCTCTGCTTTCTCTCTCTTTCGGTTATTTTTTTCTTTCCATTATAGAAATTATTTTAGTGGTGAAATAAATTTGCTTAAGAATTGGAGCGAAGCACTCGAATAAAAACTCTTGAAAAACAATTCACCCAGATTGAAACCATTCACAGTAAAAAAGAATGGATGGATCAAAACAGTTTTTTATTTTAAGTTGGTTATGCAATATTTTATCCTAAGAAAATTTCTATTTTCGTAGAATTTTTTATAGTGATAATATTACATTTAAAGATAACATCTTTTCTATCTTTTGCTCCTTTATCGCGTACAACAGTTCAATAATAAATGAAAACTTACCTAACATATTTTCTTATACTGAAATTTAATTACTTCAATTAAATAAGATTTTGGTTCATTCCATTCATCATTGTATTCTATAACTTGTGAGCAAAGAAAAATTATATTGCTGCATTACCATTTTGTGTAGGGTGTAAACCATTTTTGGTTCAATTTCATTGAAATTTACCACAAATTTTCCCATTTATCAAAATATATTTAATTTTTATGGCGTTTATTATTGACAATACATTTAAAAACCATAAATAGTTTATAAAATATTCAATTTTTTCAAAATTTTTCCTTTGTACGTAGTCGGGTACCTGAATCAAATAATCAAACACAAAATCCGTCCATCTCAAAGGACTTGCGACAATCAAATCATTTTAAACTCTGTGTGTTAAATAATTGTGCATCGGAAGAGGTGTCTGGAGAGGGCTAAGGGGGGTGTCGCCAACTCAGATTAAATGGAAGGTGATTTATCTTCCATTCTGTGCCCGCGACACTGCTTCATTAACCTCAGAGGTTAAAGTTACAGGGGAATGAATGGCCGTGTGTTAGATTCATCTATTGCGAAAGCAGATTTAAATCTGAAAATAAGTTGGCGATACATATTTGATAGTTTTCATGTTACCATAAATTTGAAATGAATATTTACTTAATTCTTTCAGTCACAGAATCTTTTGGTAAATAACACATTTTAAATTCATGTATATCCATATGAATAAAAATGAATGTTTATCTACATGTTTCTCATGCACTGCCTTACCGCTCATCCGATTGCGATAAAAGTTTGATTACTTATTACTTGCAGTTAGTCATAGGTATACTTGCAGGATAGTCATAGGTTACTTGCAGGATAGTCATAGGGATAATACAGTCATCTAAAGTATAAAAAATATTTTCATATCTATTTACCACACCTATCTATTAGTCCAGGATTAACTCCTAAATAACTCGCCAATGAGAAACAACAGATTCATCAAAGATTATAAATTCAATCTAGACGTTTAGCAATTGTATATAAATGCAATGCAAGACGTTTTCTAAAGTAATAGTTTTATTACAGAGTGTGCGAGAAAGTCTGAGGGGAACCACTTCTTTAGGTTTGAAATTTTAACTAAACATTTGATGAAATTTTAGCGGTTTTTGCAGTAACTTCCCAAAATATTTTAGTACAAATAATATTGCATCATCTTAATTTTCAAAAAATTATCTTTTCAATTATATGAAACATTTTATGATATAAATATATTTTCCATGTTTAATGATTTTTAAAAGAACATATTTTAATCACATTTTCTAAAATAAACTTGAGAATTCTGAACGAATATTAAACGATAATAAACTCGAGATACAGTAAATAGTTTCTTTTATTACCAATCTGAAAGAACACCACGCTTTACAATTCTAAAATAATATACAAATCTAATATATAAAAAAGGATATTTGTTTGTAGAATAGAATAATAAAAATAGAATAAATATTATATATTCTTCTCCATTATATATCATTCAATTTCAAGGAATGTGTCCGTTTTCGACAAGAAAATAAATATCATTCTTTCTATCATTCTTAATGAAACAAGATAAATATTTTAAATCTGAAAAGATATTTCCAAGATTATTTTTTCTGCGGTAGCAACGCTCCGGGTACCAGCTAGCAATGAAATAAAAAACACACATCATATATGAAAGCATTAAATTTCAAAGGGTTTGTGCACTGTATTAATTACAAAACCGGACGACTATGAGCTCAAGCCCAGATTCCAAAACAAAGAACAATATACGTTCATGCAATGTGCATTTATATATTATTTAATTGATTGATATATTTAATGGAATATTTGCTTTGAAAAAAAGATAAAGTGATTATAATTCAGATAAGAACCAATGAGAATCACATAATCTGGTTCTAATAAACAAGAATTACATTAAAATGGGCATTATATTGAATAAAGAACTTACTCCTTTTGAAAATCAAGAGATGCAGAAGCCATATATTATTTATAATATTTTCTATCCTTTTCCTGATGAGTTATTCAAAATGTGTGTGTAAGGACGAAACGCCAGAGAATGAAAATCCCACTTTTGGAAATTCAACTGTGTACTATGTATGTTTTTTTGTGTGTTGTGTGTATTTGCATGTGATGCTGTGTGTGTGATTTGCGTATCAGTGTACGTATGTATGTGGTGTGTGTGTTGTGTGTTTGTATATGCGTGTGTGTGTAGTGTTGTGTATGTGTGTATATCCGTGTGTGTGTTGTGTGTGTAGTGTTGTGTATGTGTGTATATGCGTGTGTGTGCTGTATGTGTAGTGCTCTTCAGGTGTGCATCTGCGTGTTTGTGTTGTGTTTGTGCGGGAATGTGTGTAAGTATGGGTGAGTGCATGTATGGGTGTTAAGTGGGTGAGAATAAATACATTAAATTTTAAACACAATGACTTGAATAAAGTATTGTGGAAAAATGTGCAAATTTCAGTTAAATTTTAAACTAAATCTACTAAAACAAGAATTTCATATGTGATCTTTACTCTGAAGCAATGGATATATGCATGATGATGGACCAAACTGCTCATTAAAGAAATATACTGTTTCAAAATGAACGATTGTATTCTGCAAATCTACACAAAGTAGGCAAAAATCTTTCTAAACTGTGAAAACACCTAAGAAACTCCAACACTCCCAGCTGCAATAAAAGTTTCTCACAAGATCATTGGACCTGAATAATAGAAGACGGCCTATCTAAACTTTTCAGGTTAATGTTGTTCTAGAGATTAAAAAAATAGTGGGAAGATCCAAATGATCTGGAAGACGATGACAAAGATTGAACTGGAGATACCACGTCACTAATTCCCATGATATCTAACGACAGATCCCCCATCAGCTGCATTGCAAGTCCAATATTGGAGCAAATTGCTCATTAAGAAAATATATTGTTTTAAAATGAACGATTGTATTCTGTTAATCTACACAAACTAGTCACAAATCTTTCTAAACTATGAAAACACCTTAGAAACTCGAACACTCCCAACTCCATGAAAAATTTCTTACACGATCATTACTCCTCCGTAATGGAGGACGACCTATCTAAACCTTTCAGGTTAATGTTGTTCTAGAGATAAGAAAAAGAGCGATAGTTGCAAGATCCGACGATGACAAAGATTGGACTCGAGATACAGCGTCACTAATACCCATGCTATCTATCGACCGATCTACCATCAGCTGCATTACAAGTTCAATATTGGGACAAATTGCTCATTAACGAAATATACTGTTTCCAAATGAACGATTGTATTCTGTTAATCTACGCAAACTAGTTCACAAATCTTTCTAAACTATGAAAACACCTAAGAAACTTGAACACTCCCAACTCCAAGAAAAGTTTCTTACACGATCATTGCTCCTCCATAATGGAGGAAGGCCTATCTAAACTTTTCAGGTTAATGTTGTTCTAGAGATAAGAAAAAGAACGATAGTGGCAAGATCCAAATGACCTGGAAGACGATGACAAAGATTGGACTAGAGATATAACGTCACTAATACCCATGCTATCTATCGACCGATGCCCCATCAGCTGCATTACAAGTCCAATCGATGGCCCACAGCTGATTCTCCTCAATCATGGTGTAACTGCCTCTGAAAGGGGAGAAGGGATTGCAGAATGCAAATTGCCCCGCTGACGGATGCTCGGCTCGGGACGATAAAGATTTAGAAACACACCAAACTCGTTAAGGGGAGGCGCGAGATAAATCAGGACCCCTCTCCTTGGAATTCGAAGCATTTCTCAAGTGGACTCCGCTAGTTTGTGAGTGCTTCCTCGAATCTCCAGCTGCATAATCCGTTAATAAATTCCTCGCCGCGTGAAATCTGATTTCGTGTTCTTCAGATATATTTGGTGAGGATGTGTTCCTGGGTTTGCAGTTTTCCCTACTGGAGGATTTATTCGGTAATAAATCGAGCTGAGCAAAGTTCTGTTCTGAATGTGGACAGAAATTGTGGTTCTCTATGAAATATTTTATACTAGCCGCCTTTGGTTACCAGACTGGTTCGTCATGCGTTCTAAAATTTTCAATTAAATACTTGCGTAAATTGTTTTCTGTATAATTTACCAGCCAAATATTGTCACGTAGATAGAACTCAAGCAGACACAGCAAGTAGAGTTAAATCAATTTATTAGCTCAACTCTGAACTATGAACGCTGTGACTGAGAGATCCTTAGCCTTTATACAAGTGGGGAAAGTTCCAGAATACCTTTCTGGAGACAGGTAGAAAGGTCCAGAGTACTTATCTGGTAAATGAAAGAAAAGTACAGAATCTTCTGGAACACGAAATAAAGAAAAAACAAATTTGAAGTCCTTTGGTATTTGAACACATGATCTTCTGTCTACGAGCCTAGTATCCTAACCATTCAGCTATACAGACTCGGCAATGCTTCGTTTCCATGCTGCAATATATTGAATCTTCAAACTTCTATAGTCACGTAACTCTTATTATTATGGAAGCCTTACAAATATTTGTTCATTCTACTATATATATCTCTGATTTGCAATCAGCTGTTGTGGAATAATTTATTTTATTTTATCCAGTCACGTGCTGAAAGTTACATTTATTTAGATTTAATTTCCAATAATAGTTCCTTTTTTTATTTGAATTCTGTCGATATGATGGCAACAGGTTGATAAGAGCTAATTTTTTCCCCTTTGAGGTGCTCGTGCAGATTAAATTTTATTGTTTTTTACGAAATATATTATTGAAAAATATGGGCAAATTTTTTCTTAGAAAATTCGTTAAAAATAGAAGCTTAAGTTATATGTTAAAAACTGATACAATTAAAAAGCTAATTTTTAACCTTTAACTTGATGTTAAAATAATGTTTGTGCAATAATATTTTCGGAGGTTATAGCGGAAAAACGATAAAATTTCGCTTAATTTATAATTAATTAAAATTCTAATTAAAAAATCGAAAAAAATCGCTCGGACGTGAACATTTCCGGTATCCAAGGTATATATATTCCAAATTTAGTAGCACTATTTGGAATAGTTTGGCCTGTAGAGTGCCAACACACATATTAAGCTTTATTAGAAGTATAGATTAAACTAGCTGATGCCCGGCGCGTTGCTGCCTCCGAAAAAGTAATATAATCAATACATTTTATCGAAATAGGATGAATGGGACGACAATACATAAAATACAAACAAATATCTTTTTTTTATGTAGTAGATTTGTGTATTCTTTTAAAATCGTAAAGCTTGCTGCTCTTTAAGAATGGTAATGAAAGAAACTATTTATTATATCTCGTGATCCGTTTTCTATTCGTTCAGAATTCTCAAGTTCCATTTTAGGAAATGGGATTAAAATATTTTCTTTTAAAATTCATTAAAAGAAAAAAACATATTTATACCATAAAATCGTTAATATAGTGAAAAAAAAAGATTTTTTTTAAAACTAAGATATTGTACTATTTCTGCATGGATATTAAATACCTGACTAATCAATAACCAATTAAAATTTTCCGTCTACATTTGAAGTGAATTATTTAAAAATATAATATTTGAGAAATAGGACAATTTTTAGTAAATGTTAATGAAATTCTACAAAAATGGTTAACATTCTACACAGAATTTTAATAAAACAATCCTATTTTTCTTTGTACACAAATTATAGAATAAAATGATGAATGAAATGAGCCAAAATTTAAGATGCAAAGAAGTGGTGGGTAAAAATACACGTATATATGCATTTTTTCTGTAATTTTACAGCTTAATTTTACCAAAACCCAACTATAAATGAGAAAGTATTTCGCCAACAACAAAAACTATGGTTTATTTCATTGCCATTATTATTTAAAACACACGCTGAAATTTCTATGCAACTACATCAATTAGTTTTAGATATATGGTAATAACGGTGAAGTATTTTAAAGAAAATCAAATTTTTGAGAAAATCGAAGTTAAAGACGAATTTTGGCTGAAAAATATTAGCCTGGATGATAGGTCAAGTCTTTATTTTCTTAGAAAAGTCAAACTGTTTTCGAAAGAGGAAAGTCTGAACTACTAGAAATAAGAACTAAAAAATTCTCAAAAATGGGTGATAAGCAGTGTTTCTAACGTAGTCAGATACCTTAAAAGACATATCAAGTTACATTCAAGTAAAAGCTGTTAATAGTCTGTAATACAAAAAATCTGCTACGCAACCAATTTAACAGATCGGATTCGATTTTCTTTAACGTTTTATATTATTTCCATCCTCTTAACTATCACTTCACAATCCTTTTTATTATAGTATTAATGCGGGGTGGTTAATCAATAATCAATAAAAAGAAGAGCCAAGTAACAGTCAAGTAAAGACTTAATAGCCTGCTATACAGCAAGTTAAGTAGATTGGTTTTTCAAATAGTAGGTTGGATTCGATTTTTCTTTCATGCTTTATTCCGTTCTGTGTTATTTCTCATTATCACATTACAGTCATTTTTATCATTGTATTACTCTATATTGACCGTAAGTTACGTGGCTAATAAGTAATCAATTAATTGAAGTGCCAAGTTACAAAGTAAAGACTATCAATAGTCTAACATACAACGTATTTAGTAGTTTCAATTTTTATTTAGAGGGTTGTATTTGTTTTTTGTTTATTTTTCATTCCATTTCATATAACAGAAATGCAGCAGAAGACATTTTAAAGGAATATTGAATGATATGCGAACCATTAGAGTTCAAGAAAAGGTCAAGCTTTCCAGGCTTGGGCTATCTTGGACGATGTGTTTGATCACACATACAATCGTTATCAGGCATGAATTGCAAGCAGTGAGGGTAATTGTTTTAAGATTAAAAGAAGAAAAAATTTAAATTCACTTTGAGTTGATTATAAATAAGGCCTTTAGTAATTGTATCTTTTTGTCACGGGTTTTTTTTGCATACTAAAACTTGTAATTTTCTTTCTTAGTTACCGCATAATTCCGTCTCTTCTTTGATTTCTTTACTTTAGCTAGAAATTTGCGAACGTTTCAGAAAGATTGAAATATTGCAGTAGAAACAATGCAACTATGCAGTTACATGTTCAGTATTACAGAAAAACAATGCAACTAGGCAGTAAAATGTTTAATATTACAGAAACAAAGATGCAACTATGCAGAAACCTATTGAATATTACCGAAACAACAAGGCAACGTTGCAGTAACGTATGCAATGTATTAAATGTGATTAAGAAACCAGATGCTCCCAAAACATGACACAAAGTCTCAAGTGGCCAACTAAGGTGAAATGGGAAATTGTGTTACGATTAAAATGTGATTCTGTGTGAAAAATTTGGTGGGAATGAGTAACCAATTGAAACTGAAACATGAAAGACTCAGAATGAACATTTGAACCGTTCGGATTCAACAAATAATTGTTTCAAAAAGAGCATAAATACTCATTTTAAACGCATCTTATATTCGTGTTACTGAGCCTTTTTCGTGAATTCTATTCCTGAGAGAAGCAGTTTCATATACGTACAGAAGGAATATATTTTTATACCATATAATTATCGGAAAGTGGAAGGATGACTTTTGGAATGGGAAAAATTTAGCAACTTCATACATAAAGCGATTTTATGCATTTTCGTTTTTACCTTCTGATAAGGCAATTCCTCTTAGTGCTTCAAGTGCAAAATGTTTTTTTACCAGTTTCAAACTTTAAATGGACTTTACCATCGCCTTTCTTCAAAGTATGCACAGAGAAAGTGAACAATATTCTGAAAAAGTGAAAATATTCTAAGTGCAAATTCTAAATGATTGTTCTAAAAGTGAACAATATTCTGGGAGTTCAGAAAAAAATAAATTGCTAAACACTCATTATATCGAACTTTTTGTTCCAAATAACAGGCTGAAGCAATGTATATTCTTTATTGTTCATGCGTATTTATTTATCCACATTTTATTTATTTATATTTATACTTTATTTATTTATATTTATTTGTCTATATTTTATTCATTTATGTTTATACTTTATTTATTTATTTATATTTTATTTTTCCATTTATTTATTTTTTTCTTATCCCTTTATTTGTCTTTCTCTCTATGCTTCAATTTTTATCTTACTTTTATTTTTCGATCTCCAAAGTTAAGCGGAATGTTTTTGACAAATTTTATTATTACTAGTTACGTTTCAATTATACTTTTACCATGGAATAATATATAGGTTTTTCCACTCGAACCATTTAAACATCCTTCACTTTTCTATTTATTGCAGCCTCTTAATTTTATTTCAATGTGTGCGTTTTTTGGCTCTGCCTTTAACTTCTTTTGCATCTTGTACATGTGCATAGGAAAGTGATACTTGAATAGCGAATCTTTTGAGAGCTATTTAAATTGTTTTTTAAACTTTAATTGTAAGCTTTTCACCGGAGTAACGCCACTTTCGGTTTCACACCTAATCATCATCAGAATACATAAATCGCGCCGTCGACTTTCTGAAGTCTACCCCCTGGCGTAGGGGTAGCGTGTCTTCCCCATGATCTGGTCATCCCGGTTCGAGCATGATTGTTATTTTGTATGTTCTATCTGTGAGTAGTGTTAATGTCCCACCCTATAAAAAGGGGTTGTGCAGGCGAATGTGTGTGCCATCTTCATTTGAGCTAGAAGTCAGACTTCTGCCCGCTGGGTGCTCAGGGCTCTTTACCCTCAGAAGCTACTGCAACCCCTTTCCGTGGAAACACGGACACGACATCATCATCACAATAATTACAACATCAATATAATTTATGAATAGCTAAAGGGCATTTTGAAAAGGTCAAATCTGAAATTCAAATTTTAAAAAGTAACTACCAAAATCTGTAGCAAATTTATAGGTTATAAAAATACAAATTTTTTCTGTGAAATTCTTTTGATAATACCGCATTAATTTAACGACGTGTAAATTAATTACGATATAATCCAATGCACGCTAGAAGTGAATTTTTTTTTCTGGTGTTCATTTAATAATGCCACGTCGATAATTCTGCGCACATTAAGCCAGTTAAGCAATCTTGCGCAAAATATGCTGAATGCGCCAGAAATTTTCCCCTGTCGTGTAATTGGTTGAATGTCAAATGATCCGAACGACCGAATAATAAACTCGAAAAGTTAGGATAAGAGCACGAATAAAATCAATGAAGCTCTATAACAACTAAACTCAACTTAATTGCCTGCAGGGAAGTACTTAAAGTTCAGTCGATAGAATAAGTTCTTTTAGAATTCCATGGCGGCTCTATAGATGAACAGATAGGGAAGAAAATGGAATTAGTAAAAGACCTTCTCGAACATTTATGTTTTTTTCGAGGAAATTCGAAGATTCTAAAGGATTTGCAATTGCTACGGGGACGTTATTCTTATTTTATGGAAATTCGGATTTACTTCACTGGTTTTATTGCATGGAAATTAGTGGATGATGCTATTGCTCGTTGGAATTAGTTACTCTTAGATATTGAATATCATAATCAATTACTGATATAGTTTGCTTATAAGGAAATTTTTATGAATAATGATAAATTTAAATGAGAATTTATAGAAAAAAAAGGAATTTCCAGAAATGAAATTTTCAACGCAAGAAAACTGTTTAAGAGAAAAACACAAAATAAATGGCAGAAAATATAAGAAAGTTTTATCAGATATTCAAACTTTTGGATAATGAGTAAATAATTTTTTCATGGAATAGTAACATATGTTGGAAAAAGAATATATTGTGATTTTATCTAATATTTGAGAAATTATGCCTATATTTTAAAGCAATTTACTGTTTTCTGCTTACCGAATGCGCATGAGTTTGGCTATTTTAGTCTCGTTGTAAAGCAACACTAAGGCTATTTTGGGACTATTTTTGATCTTTTAACACTAGGGGCGTCCTCGTCATGTTGAACCATGGCCAGATGATGAGGCCGACACCTGACCTGGCACCCTCCTCTCCACATTAACGGGAGGACGTTTGGTCAGACAGATTTAACGTGCAAGAGACCCCCTCACATGACGGTTCTTCGGTGGAATCGAGTCTCGCACCTGAGACCCTCCAGTTCCGAAACCAAGACCTCACCACCAGGCCACTGCGGCCCCCCGAATGCGCATGAATATAAGCTTCCATGAAAATATGAATTTGTATTATTATTTTTATTTTCATTGGAGTAAAAACTATTACTGTAATGTAGAAAATTTAATGCTCGATTGCTTTACCCAAGTTTTAAATTATATTGAGCCACCTCAAATCATGGGGGGGAAAGTAACAAAACCCATTAGTTTAAATTTCATTTGAAATAATCTCTTAATATTTGTCAGTAAAAAATAATTTTTGCTCAATATATAAACTTTAAAACTTCATTCTAATTTTGGAATGACAAGAGCAATACTTAGTAAAGCAAGTATATAAATTTATCAAAATTATGATACTGAGAAATTAATGCTATTTCTTGGAGTTTAAAAGTAGTAGACGGTAGCCTAATTTGGAGCTTAAAAGAGTGGTAGTCTTCAAAATAAATCAAATACCGTTTTTCACTTTAAAAAGTAGAATAAGAAATTTCTTATAATAAAGGAAGCAAAAAAGAAAAAAAAAAAAAACAGACAATACTTGAAATAATTGAAAAGTGCTAGCAAAGAAATTGCTTGTGCAAACATTCTTGCGGATATTGTAAGATTTTTTTTTTCAATTTACAAGCAATTTCTTCTATCAACACTAACAGCTTTTGGTCTTTCTTCAATTTTAAGCAGAAATAAATAAAACGTTGTCTCATCATTTTGTAACAAATTTTCCTTTTATACAGAAATGTAGTAGTAAAAAATAATACATAACATTTATATTTCATCAAGGGAAATATTTCTTAAAAATATATTTAAGCTCATTTTAAAGAAGTCTGTATTGTTTATTGTACGTTTATTTTCTAAACCCGATAGCCATAAGGCAAAGAAGGAAAACAATTCCCCTTTTTTTCAAAATAAATTTGTTTCAAAAATTTCAACTAGTCCTTGAGACTAACGAAAGTGATATTGGCAAAACAAAATGAATCTTCCTTCCTCTTCCACAAAATCGTTTTCACTTAAAATCGGATAATAGAGTTCGAATGTTGTTAACATTAAAGAACTCCAATAATGCACTCCAGCATCTCAAAAAAGAAGAGAGTCAAGTAAAAAAAAGAAAGAAAATAAATGTCTCGCAATAAAGGAGAGTGGTTTAGAATTTCAATGAAACAATTTTCCTTTATCGATTAATCGTTTTTCTAAGAACTTAGATTGGATGTATTCAATCTTAAAAGAATGAGAGTCGATGAACTCTGTGCACATAATTTTGTATAAAACTTTCATGCAAGATTGTTTAAATATCTTTAAGGACGTATGAGCATAAAAATTAATAATTTTTCACTTTCTTATAAGAAACTTTTACAATTTATATCTCGATGTTTGAAATTTTTTGTATACAGGGAAATCAGACGATTTCTTAACAAATTTGGTACGTTCAAAGGACAAAAATTGAAAAATTGGATTTTTTAGAAACTATTTATGATTTCTTGGTATAATTTCAATTATAAACACTATAAACACAAAAACAATTACATGAAAAAATAATATATTTTGAGAAATGGGAAAATTGGTAGTAAATTTTAATTAAATTCAACCAAAAAGGGTTACACTCTACCAAAAATTATAATGCAGCAATCCTATTTTTCTTTGTACGCAAGTTATAGAGAATAATGATGAATGAAATGAACTAAAATCTAAGAAAAATATCTTGATGCAAAGAAAATATGGGTAAAAATATACGCATGAATGCATTTTTTTCATAAATTCGAAACTTAGCTTTTCTAAAAACACCTATAAATGAAAAAGTATTTCGCCAGCAATGAAACTTTTGGTTCCTTTCATTGCCCCTATTATTTAAAACACCGGGTGAATTTTTTAATGTAAATACCTCTATTATTTTTTGAGATAATCATGTCAATGGTGGAGAATGTTTATGCAAATTAATATTTTGAGAAAACTGAAGTTAAAGACAAATTTGAGTTGAAAAATTTGTCATCCTGGGTGATAGGTTAGGCTTTTCCTTTTCTAGAAAAGATCAACTGTTTTGGAAAGAGGAAAGCCTGATCTACAAGAAATAACAGCTTTTTGAGGTCGATAATCAGTGTTTGAAGGTAGCCATATACCTTAATAATGTTCAGAAATTTTGTGTTTCGACATATTTCATTTTCATCTATGTAGTTACAGCTTTCTAAACAAAATGGGCTTCATATCATGAGGCTAAAGTATAATAAGCGAAGGCACTCTACTATAGCTTGCTACTTCATTTACTAACACGAATTTCCATCTTCTATTGTTTAGTTGATTTCTGTTGAAATACAGCGTTGTTTTTTTAAAATTCTGAATGGTATAAAAGCAAGCAAAATTTTTAACAATAATTTTGTCTGTTTTTTTTATCAGACTACTATATTAAAATTAAATACTTAAAATTTTCTGAACCAAATTTTGATTACATTTATGATAATGTATTAAAGAAATTTCGCTGAAATTTATGAAAAATTACTAGTTGTACTATAATTTCTTGTAAACATTAAATCTACTTATGCCTGTAAAATAGAAAAAAAAACTTATGTCTAAAAAATTTACATTTTAAATTGCTTACAGATTAATATACAGCATTATTTAAATTTTCCATTATTTCTTTAATATACATATCTCTAATTATATGTATAGTAATACCTTTAATTAAACAACTTCTTATTATATACTCGGGGTGCGTAATGAGAAAGTGCTGCAAAAATTAAGTGTGTTTAAGCACTTTTTAAACACCACAGCCAAAAGAATTAAGCACATTTCTACATGCCCGCATATATAAGCCTACGTATTTTTAAATCTTATGTTATTTTCTGTTTTATTATAATGCTTAATTTTAGATGAAATTTTAAAAATTAATTTGAAATGTGCGTATTAATATTTATTTCTGTATTTTCATAGTATTTTCTCAATGTCTTCTATAGTAAAACAAATGTTGACTTTTTGGGTTTGACAAAAACAGAAATGGATAATAAAAATGAAAAAAAATATCATCATACAAAATTTAAGTCAATTTTTGTAAGAGAATTACTTAGAACTCTACATGTAAAAGAAAAAAAACGTTTTTCGAGTTGCACCCAGTTCGGCATATTTTGTATTTCGCTCTTTCAGAATAAACATTTCAATATTTCAATAGGGTGCATATTTCGTTTTTTCAAGCGTTGAAAAAACGAGCGAATAAGAAGTTCATTATCTTAACATAGATTCAAACTCTTGTATCCCTTCACCGAATGCTTCCTTTTTTTCTATATCCACTAAACAAATATTTACGACTCTTATCGATTTAACGTATTCATTGAATACGGAAACAGAACGAAATATGTTATGCTGAAACAAACGAACAAAAAAAAAAAGAATATCTTCTTTGCACTTCTCGAGAAAATTTACTTTTAAGGACCATTCTTCCAAAATTAAGCACCTTTATATGGTGCTTAAAATTGGTTTTCAAAATTAAGCACTTTTTAAGGACTTTTCATGACGCTACACACCCTGTAAATATATGTAGCAACATTATGTTTAAAATATACCATGTGTACATATGGATTTGAACAGCATATTTTAAATTTGGAAAATAAAAGTAGTGAGGATTAATATTAAAGGATAAATGATAAAACAGCAGTTTTTCAACTTTTGTAATTATATAAAAAATTATTGTCTTGCAATATTATTTGAATGTCATAAAAAAGTAGGGTCAAAATTTCAACCAACTTTTAGTTCATTAAATATTTAATTGAAGTTTTAAAAAATGCCACCTGATTCACTAATCATCCGATTTCAAGTCGGTGACAAATTTAATAGCTTTAGATTCAACGATATGCTTGATTTGCGGAGCATTAATTGAAGATCGCGTCTGAATCATTACATCCAAACTGGCGATCGAGCCAATTAAGTCACTTAAAGCTCACGTGATACACGTGAAATGCAACACACCTGCTCACTTTCAGAATGTGTTCTGTATGACACTTGAATAAAGAGATAGGCGCGGAATGTCATCTTCATCACCACTCAACAACAAGTATTTAATGCATTAAAAGTTAGTTGAAATTTTGGCATTCCCTTACTAACAATCAGATAATCATTTCACATTTATTTTCATACCAGCGGGTGACCGAGCTCCGCTCGGAGAAAACAGGTATCGAAGCTAACTCGAAGATTTAAATTTTCAATTGTGATTTATTAAAACAATACATGCCATAAGAAAATTTGTAAAACCATTGGTGAAAAGATAACCGGTTAAAGTGCACCATTGTAAACTATTCTAAACAAAGTTAGAGTTTGGAAAGGGAACTATTCTATACAAAGGTAAAGTAAAGGTAAAGATTGAAGTGTGTTGAAATTCAATATTTTTGACAAATTTATTTAGAAAAACCAAACATATATACATACATAAGAAATATATTATAAACCTATAACAGCATAAACATAAAACTTTATTAGTTCGCCATATTGGCTATAGATGGCAGCACGTTACCGCTTGAAAATTTAAGTAGCCATTATGGCGAACTAATAAAGTTTGAAAATATCCTATCTGTAACACCGAACTGCTCGACCGTAGCGCTTCAAAACCGGTGCCAATCGATTCCTCGTGGCCAAAAACCCCAGCCCCCCAAGTTTACCGGAGTTTATTAATTATGGGGCGATTTTCGACTTGGCAACCATTCCTCGTATTATAGTATTAGATTATACGATTGATTCTTTGTATATAAGCAGTAATTTTATTTGCTTGAAATCTTTGCATTAAAATCCTTTAAATCCTTGTATTACTTAAAATCCTGCTCATTTTCAGAATATATTTTGAATGATACTTGAATGAAGAAATAGGCTCGGTATAACATCTTTATCATCATTCAACAAGTATTTAATGCATTAAAAGGCTGCCTCTGAGCGGAAAACCGACATTGCCGTTCACATTCCCAAATCCTTTTACAGGAAAATTACGAGAGAAAACATGATGTAGTTTTGGAATGAAGAATAGCTCATTTCAAATAAAGGGAGCCTAACAAAGAAATTTTCCCCATCCATTAATAAGAGATTGTCATGTCATCATTTTTATACAAATTATAGAATAACTCAAATTCTTACTGGCCATGGTAACTTTAAAACCTTCCTATATAAATTTAACGCATCTCCATCATCTATTGTGGTTGTAACATTGGCGAGTGGGTGGCGAGGAAAATGTGGAACATATTGTCTTACTATGTTCCAAGTTTGCCGGAGCAAGACAGAAACCCAGACTGGCTCTCCAAGCCATTAATATCAATTGGCCTCCAGATTTTCATCCACTCGTTTCCACCAGAAGGGCTCTTGAAATATTTTGTAAATTTATTATTGATACCTGTTCGAATTCCTTATTTTTAACTTAAATTGTTCTTATCTTACTTTATTCTTATATCAATACTCCCCAACTGTTAAATTCTCTTATTTTCTTTGCTATGTGTTGATTACTTACTTCTGTAAGCTCCGTGTGATACTTTGTGGTGCACGGGGTGTTTAAAAATGCTTCAATAAAAAAAAGCATTAAAAGTTATTTGGAATTTCGGCATATCCTTACTAACAATCAAATAATCCTATCTCATTTATTTTCATATCAATTAATATTATACGGTTAATTCTTTGCATTTAAACAGTAATTTCATTTGCTTGAAATCCTTGTATTATGTTGCGAACATTACATATAAGTAAAGATTTCAAGCATAAATTTAAAATCATTTTTCATATGAGAATATAATATTTGATTTTATTTTCCCTTAACCGTTATTTTGCATTCGTTATTCATTCATACTAAAAGTATTTTTTTAAGTTACATTTCCTTTCCTTTAGAAAAATTTAAATGAGTTAATATAAACCCACGAATCAAATAAGGCTGTTATGGTATGCGGAATCTACACTTGAAGACAGTAGGATTAGATAAGGTCACGGTAGCCTGGTTGGTAGAGCATCAGTCTCGTAATCGAAAAGCAGCAAGTTCTGTCCTCGTCTCTGAAAAAGACGGTCGTGTTGGCTCATGGCAGTTGGGGCGAGTTAAATAGGTCGTGACAGCAAAGCGCTCCAAGTTCCCATCACAAATTATACCTCTGGGGTTACTGAATCAGGGATGAGTCGGTCTCTGATTGGGATCGCACTTCTGACTTGTGGATGGATGGATGAGTTCAACATCCCCCTAGAAAGGGTTGTGTCGCATGTGTTCGAGCGAAGTCGTACTTTCACCTGAACGGTGCTCGTTAGCAACGAAACGCGCACACTTCTGTTTTCATTCGAAAGAACTCCGCTCATTCGGGCTTGGTATGACCAAGTGGCATTAGACCTACTACCACCAGCAGGATTAGATAATATTTGAACCCGCTTATTCAATTCTGGTGCAAGACAATTCTTCAGAATATATTGACTTCCTTTTAAAGTGGGGTGGAAATCGGTAATAGTGGTGGTGTCTTTAATTCTGTTAGGTGCAAACCAAGTTCATGAGCCAAGCTAGCCACAGATAGCTGAGTTCATGATAAATTGCAAGCACGGAATCCTTGATTGGAGCGACCTTGAATTAGACATCTAGCCCATTAATTCACTTGGTTTTTCATTCTTAAACTTGTGATCTCCTTGTAAAAACATTAGAGAATGATCTTGCAGCAATCCGGCCAAACCATTAATGTCATGTCTCTAATCACCGTGGGGCTGTTCTGTCTGCCCAAAAAGGATGGGAAGTGAAGAGTAGAGGAACAGTTGCTCGAGGTTGGAGGTCATGATGTTTATTGTGGAGAATGCGCGTAATATTTGCAAGAGCTTTGAGAAGAACTCTGAGTATTCCTGTCTGGCATGTACAGCTGTTACGAACAATTTGCTGTTCAAACAATGGATTAACAGGCTTTTGAATAATACTGGTGAACTTATAATGTGAACCTAAAGAATATTAGAATCCATAACTTTTTTACGATAATGCAATTCAGTTTTAGTTATACATACCGTTATAAAGCAACACTGAAGCTATTTTGGAACTAACCTCATAATTTTGAACTGATCATCAAAAGACAAGGATGCCACTTGAACTGGTAACCATTCTCTCCAAACTTCCACACAACACCGCGGGAGGGCGTTTGGTCCCAACGGACTTAAAGGCCTTATACTATATCGTAATATCGTTATCAGTTTTCCGTTTCTACCCACAAGCAACAGGACAAGCAAGTTTTTTGTCATTGTGAGCTTTTTTTTAACCAGTTTGAAAATACTGACAATAGTGTCGGAAATATTGTTTGCAAACGAAATTCAACCAATCATGTGTAATTTCGATAGAGACGTCACTTTCGTTGTTGTCCGCTATTGAAAGTGTTGAGGATATTTCGCCGTGTGTTGTTGTTTGGGGTTTTATGGCGCAAAAGCTATATGTAGCCATTCTGCGCCAAGCAGATATTTCGCCGTGGGATAAAGCCTTATAGTACACCAGACTCACCCATACGACGGTTGAATCGATTTTCGAATCAGAAGCCCAGACCTTATCAGCAGGCCACTGCAGCTAGTTACAGCAAAGCTGATAATTGGAAAGAAGTTTTTCCTTAGATGTTACCCTCCTCATCTGAACATAAGTTACGAATTTTTTTTTAAAAAAAATCTGTATTAAAATAATTTGATATATTTATAAAAGTTTTTTTATTATACAGTGTAGGGATATTACTTTTAACTAATGGGAATTTATGTCGGGGTAGAAATTTTTGTTCTGTTCTAGACCAAGGGTCGGCAACCTATTGAAACGGAAGAGCCACAAGCAACGATTTACAAAATTTAACAGTTTTGAAAGAGCCACTAAAAATTTCTATTCAATATTATAATATTTGTTTTTATATGTTTGATTTTTGACTCAAAATAAGCGGCTTTAAATACATAATAATACTTACTGCTATAAAAACACAATTACAGATAGTTACATCAATGGAAGCATTGGCTTTGCATACCTTTGGAAAGTTTAATTAAATCTGTCTTAAATTTCAAGCTCGACTCTAGATTTTCATTTGTTAGTTTTCCAAATTTATCCTTTATTATATTCCTGCAAGAGAACGCTTTCTAACACGAATATGTCATACCGAAGGTTGTGAACATTCCATATGCCAACTTTTTTATCTCACTGTAAAAATCTGGAAGACTATTCCATGCGTCGATTATGAGGACCACAACTCACGGAATTTCTTTTAGAGCTATCCACTTGTGCTGCACGATGTGAGTGCATTTCTGGACCTATAACTCTTCCAACTTGCTCTTGAGTTCTGTGAACTTGCCACTCCACAAGTCTTTGAATTTCAAATCTAGCAACTGTATTTGAAATGCTCCTGTATCAAGCCCAGAATCAATACTTCCAATATTAATACCAAGCACTTCAAATGAATACAATGTTTATTCATTTGAAGTGCTCCAGTATCAATCCAAAATCCCAATGTTGATCAACATTAAAAAATATTGCGATTGGTTGTTTAATATTGTCAATGTTTATCATTGATAATATTAAACAATATTGCCAATGCCCAATGTTGATCTCATTTGTATTCTCATGAACGATTATGCTAATAGAAGCTGCTGAGATATTAAGTACATAAAAATATGTTTTCTCATTTCTTAAGGGTTTTGTTAATAAATTATTTATTTTTCTGGAACGTTAATTAATTATTTAGTATGGAACTGTAGAGCAGCAACTTTGCATCAAAAGAGCCGCAGGTTGCCAACCCCTGTTCCAGCCGCATTGTTACTATTCCTTTTTACTACAAGGCTTTTAATTTGTTGATTGGAAGGAGAAAAAAATCAATATTCCAGCAAAAGTAAGAGCAGCAGATTGCCTCCGAATGATTGGTTCCCAAACCCAATCACTCATATCCCGTCCTTCATTAAAAGACAGCCGAAAAAATATCAGTAATGGCAGAAATGACAATTTCCGTTAAAGCCGTCCCACCGTACGTGAGCGAGCCGCTACTATTTGTTCTCATTTCATGCTTTTAATCGAGTTTGCCGACATTCTGCCTCTGCCCTGACTGTCATTTGTTCCCCTTTTTTTTCCACCTACGACACAATTTCTTTTGTAGTTGCACTGAAAGAAAGAACTAATGGTGTATCGCGCAAGGAAGAAAAAAAATAATCTGGCCACTGAAGAAAATAGAAAGAAAGGGTAAAAGAAGTGGAAATACTTCGTTGAGAAGAGTTAACTCTATCTATAAGCTGTTTCTGTCTCTTTCGGTAATTTTGGTCCTTGTTATCATCAACTGACGGGAGCAAAATTATTTTTTTCAACAATAAAAGAAAGAAGATTTAAAACCATCGTTATTTTCTGAGGATTAGGTTATTTTTACAGAGATTTATGGAGGGTTTCAGATAAAACGCTTTTGTCTACAGAAATTTTATGTTGGATTGTAATCAGATAAAAGGAATTTGACAATAAATCTCAAGAAATTAGTAACGTTAAAGCATACTATAGATAAAGATTACATAACATATTATGAAAGGAAAATCGGAAGTGGACAATTAAGTAACCAGAAATATCAATTTAAAGGAGCAAAACATGTAAAAAATTTGTATAAACACAAATTTAATTTTAAATACGGAACATGTTTGGCACATAAGAACACAAAATGTCAATAACAGATGGAATTTGTCCTTATATAACTTTTTAGAGAATGAAAAAAAAAAGAATTTAGATCGAGTGAATAGTTTTTAATTTGCAGCCTATTATTTGAATAATAATGTCATAATTTTATAAAAAATCTCATGATAAATCTTTGATTAGTTGCGAAATTTTTCTTTAAAATTAGAACCATACGATGCAGTTCATTTCCTAGAGAAAACAGTGTAGTTTATTTTGGTAGAAGTTTTGTTGGAAGGGGAATCATAGTTTTTGGTGCAGACAGTTTGGAGTTATATAAGAATTTGCTTAAATTTATGCTATTAAATGCCAATTTTCAATAAGTTTTAAAGAGTATTTCAAATATTGACATCCTATTACTCATTTTGATTAGTCTTAAACTCAGAAATATGGTTAAAGTATGTTTACCCCATATTTTTCTCAAAAAGTGCTCCGAACGTGTTCGGATACCCTAACAGTTTTGCACATTTTGACAAGACTTCCATTGTTTCATATTTTGTTATAGAGAAGAGAAATAGAGAATGCAATTTTAAATCACAATTCTTCAGTTGGATAGATTACAATTAAAATTAGGTATCCATCTAGAATTTTTGTGTTATAAAGAATACATCAAAATTCACCTCTCGAATTTACTTTCGACTTTTGAGTTATCGCGCTCTCATGTACGCAAAGAGACTTTTAACCATTTTTGAATTTCAACCAAAATGTAGAGTAGATCCAGAATTAAAGAGCAAAGAAGTGTACCGAAAATTCATTCATTTGTTTCATTGAATTATCGTGTTTATATGTGATATTCCAATGACTGAACTCGTCAAACATTTAATAACAGTTTAATGTAGTAATTATAACATTTAATGAATAACATTTAATAACATAAAACATAACATTACATTTAATAACATCAAACATAACATTTAATAACATCAAACATTTAATAACAGTTTAATGTAAACATTTATAACAGTTTATTGTTTAATGTAAAAATAACAGTTTAATGTAGTAGTGTTTTCTTATTCTTTATATATCTGGTACTCTCTATTTTTTGAGTAATTGCATATCGACAAACTGACGTTTTACTGAACACCAACTGTTTGGCCACCCAAGAAACCTTACACATATAAATTTAAATTAAAAATTCCGAAATCGAGTTTTTTGATAATTACATTACTTTTAAATTCTTAATATACATAGAATAAAACTTATCTTATGTACATTAAAAACTAATAAAAGATACAAAATATAATAAAAGCATTTATTTAAGAAACCTAGGAATTCTTTCAAAAATTGATACACATTTTAGAAATAAATTTGACACGATGGCTCAAAAAAGATTTCTCACACCTTTAAAATGATTTCTCATAAAGATGTAAAGCAAAATAAAAAAAACCCAACATGGAGGAAGCTACAATTTTTTAATGATAATAACAGGTATTAACAGTTCTTTAAATGCTTTAATTAGAACACAAAAGAAGAATTGTGTTCATTTTCGTTTGCCGCGCGTTTAATCTTTTTCGTGACCTCCGAAAATTACCGGCGTCTCACGATGAAGCCTGTTTTTAATTTTCTGGCTTCATATTTCACATCAAACTGTCACGCGAGCGCTGAGTTTCATTTTTGCTGCTTTTTTTCGGCATTGTCATGAATCATTTTTCGCAGAAAGATTGCTGCAGTGTCTTTGCTCAGAAATGTGCGCAGTTTCATTGTTTGATTCTGACACACAAAACTCCGCAGGTATTTGATATTTATAGTTTTAAAATTTAAAATTTTTTTCTAAGTTGAAAAAGTGATATATCTTCTGTGAAATTCCTCTGTGAAAATTCGTAAGAATTCGTTGTATTAGATATGAAGAAAACCGATCCAATAAATATCTCATGAAAGAAAAATGTTAAAAAATTTAAATGATGGAGGCATTTATGGAACATATGAAAAATATATCATTTTATGTCCAAATAAAGAAAGGCTTAGTTACGTTACATTTATTGCACTTGCTTATTTTATTTAACTCCTTTCATGGTTTTAAATTATTCACATATTATTTTAATTGAATTCGACATAAAGAAAAAAAATCCAATAAATATCTTATAAAAGAAAAGTGTTAAAAAATTTAAATGATAGAGGCATTTATGAAACATATGAAAAATATATCATTTTATGTCCAAATAAAGAAAGGCTTAGTTACGTTACATTTATTGCATTTGCTTATTTTATTTAACTTCTTTCATGGTTTTAACTTATTCATATATTATTTTAATTGTATAAGTCATAAAGAAAAACAATCCAATAAATATCTTTTAAAAGAAAAGTGTTAAAAAATTTAAATGACAGAGGCATTTATTGAAACATGAAAAATATATCATTTTACGATCAAAGAAGGCAAATCAAGAAAAGCAACGTTACATCTTTGCGCTTGCGTATTTTATTAAACTTCTTTCATGGTTTTAAATTATTCATATATTTCTTGATGAAATGGGAAATTTCAATCAACTTTTCACTATATATCAGGATAGAAGTATGAAGTTATGCCCAACTTCAGGTTCCCATTTGCGATTCAATGATGCAACATTTTCAAAGTTTAAATAAGTTTTAAGCTTTTTGTTTTAATTTGATTCTTAATGAAACTCTTAATCTGATAGTGGATTTGAGAAAAAATATTGCAAGTTTCTGTAATAATAACTATAAAATTAATTTATGAAATATAATAATTCAAAATAGTATATAAAGAAAAATAGTATTAAATAACTACAAATAAAACATTTTGAAAACATACTTTATTATTAGTAAAAAGAGTGTATTTAAAAAAAGATACAAACCAAAAATGCAAAAGCGAAAAGCTCTAAAAAGAAAGAAAAGAAAAAATACATTTATCCAGTTTCGAGTTCATTTTTCCATTTGCCACTTTCCTTCTTTTGATGCCTTTGGTCTAAAATTAAGAGTTAAAGAAAAGATCTAAGTCTAATGACCAAGTACTATTTATAGATTTTTTTTGTTCCTTTTGATTGAATTATTGAGTTCAATTCAACAGAAATATACACACTATAGTCAATTAAAATTCGATATTCATAATCAATTTTGTTGACACCAAAATTCTTCTGTATAAGTCGTTGTATATTCCAATTATCGTGTTTACATGTGCACTAGCTAAAAAAATAAATAAACCGCCATTAGACTAAAAGAATATTTTAGATGGTGGTTGATAGGAATTTTAGTGACGCAAGAGCTAACCTTTTTTAAACTACCCCAGTCGTATGGTTAAAATGTTTGAAAGAGTGGGTAAAAACTACTTTCAATAATAATCATTCTAAAGGATATTCAAAAAGAATTACAGTGAAAAAATTGAATTTCTCTTGACAAAAAAGTTAAAATATTATTTGATACAGAATGATAAAAACTGAATACATCCGTAAAAGCCAGTGGCTCTTAAAAACTAAAAAAAAATTTCATGGGAATACACTTCCATTAAATATGAAATTATAAGTAATGAAAATTTGAATAATGAATATTCTGATTATTACAATTTGGGCATTCAATCAATATATGATTGGCACTAAAAACAGTATTGCAAGTGGCACATATTTCTCCTAATAACTAACGTTTGTGTCCTACAAGGAGACGAGTCAATTTTACATCATGTCTTCGAAAAGATAGAGGCAGCCCAAAACCAATTATAAGTTTGATAGCATGCAGTTTGTAATGTTTTTTAATCCAAAGTTACTAGCTATAATCCATGTACGAAACTAGCAAAATATATTTTAACATCACAATAAGCAAGAAAGCACCCTCTTTAGAACCTCTAATATTGGATAAAAATCATTTTCGTGGTTTTTTTAATGTAAAAAACTAGCATCGAATGACATAAATTTTGTTAACTATATTTGTATCCGTTTACAGAGAGACATAATTCCAAAGAAGTTTTTAGGTTTAAAATACTCACTGTAAAGGGTGCGCAGGGAAACTTACATATTTGAAAGTTCAATCAAAACAAAAGTACTTCAGCTATTGTTTAAATTCTTTTTTTGTTTCAGAATACTATATTTATTTCTTTTCATACAGTTTTAAAAATGACTTTGGTTAAGTGGTGACCCCAATTGCGCATAGACTGATTGAGTCGATATTTGAAGTCCATGCTTTGCAGCATATCAATCTGTATGTTGGCAATGGCGACGCGAATGTTGTTCTTGAGGTGAGCTTTTGTCCGTGGTTGATCGACATAAACCAGGGATTTTAAAGTAAGCCTCGTCACTGAAAAAAACGACAGCATCTTCAGGCTGGCTGTCAAGCAGCATTTCAGATGCATTTTGACGGCAACAAAATCGCGTTCAGTTCATTCTTGCACAACAGCCAATTTATAGGGACGAAATGGAAGGTCTTGATGGAGAATTCGTTGAAGAGTGGTATCAGAAATTCCCCGAGCAGCTGCGAGTTTGAGAGCCGAACGCAGAGCTGACTGCCTCAATCTTTCGACATTTTCCGGAGTTCTGGTGGTTCGTTGAAGTCCGTTTTTGGGTTCAGCGACACTTTCGAAATGATTTAACCCACGACAGAATCGAATTACGACCAGGAAAGGGTTCTGTGAGGAGGAATTTCAAAGCGAGCGCGGAAAGCACGTTGCGTAGCAACAAGTGAGCGACCGTCAGAAAAGAAGCTCTTGACAGCGAAGGCCTGCTGTTCTCTAGATTACTGAATGATGACAACTGACTAGAAGGAGAAACACACTTGGGGCCTTCTCCCTTCAGTAGCGATACCTATCACCCATCTACCTACCCAACTCATCGCTCGGGAGTTTTTTCAAATAAGTAAGTTTCTCTGGCACACCCTGTAGATTTATTGAATCTGGAAGTAAACATTTTGGACAATTACGAATTTTTATACAGTATTGAGTAAAAGGTTAAAAACATTAATTTACTACTGTTATTTAACATTAAATCGGTGTCTATCTCAATATTTTTAATCCATTCATTCAATTACTTTAGTATGATGCATTAATCATCCACCATTTAAGCTCTACTAAAAGACACTGTTTGACGCATAAAACCATCGAGTAACTAAAATTTTAAAGTGCTAAAAATAAACACACTTTTACGATATATAAAGCTGATATCAATCAATCCAATCCCAGCTTAAATCTTTCCAGTAACGCGGCATTTTATGCACTCCGGAGCCAAATAACCCATAATGTTTACCCTTTTCTCATCGGATGGACGAAAAAAGTAAACTTTGTGTTGCGAACATAAAAACTTGTAGTGGAGGGCGAGACCCTAAAAATACAGGCCAATCATTCCGGATATTTCAGAGAAAGCCGAAACGAAATCTTCCCTCATAAAGTATAGATCCTGTAACATGTATCGATTATTTGGCTTTTTCCCTGGGTTGTACCTCAGAATCACAAAAGACGTAATAGGGTTTTCCCTTTTTTTTCCCTGTCGGTGTATTTCAAGTTCAATTTTCAAAATTGTTTGGGAAAGATGGAAGTTGGTCTGAGGAATGTGCTTTCCTTTTGTGCAGGGAACGACGCGTCGATATAGAAGGAACAAAATAAAATGGATGTTGTTATG